>CM037158.1:17828817-17860182 GCA_020921065.1 Vaccinium darrowii | reverse complement strand
TAGATTTATGCTTGACCGTTCGGGTGATTAATAATTAACTAGAATTTCGTCCCAAGCGTAGGACTATCGACCGGTGCAGCACAATAAATCCGGAAGTACCGGAGTCGAACCACAGAGACGGTCTACGGTGCTTAACTCAAACAATGTCGGCTCTACGTTTGTAATTGGCTCTCAGGTAGCCACCCCTTGCCCAAATGATTTAATTAATTAACTAAATTAAACTGATTTAACTACTGGACTCTGAATTTAAAAAGGAGAGCACAGCCGTGGCACTACGGTGTCCGCAGCTAGTCTAATTCACATTCACTCGGGCCACAATTATTCAATTAATAGATTTAAAAATATGAAAAATAGTTTCCAACAATTGCGCACCACTTGTCACCAATTTCTACGCGCATTTGGAATTGGCAATGCCCGGGTTTGTTTGCTAGAAAAACTCCCGTATTCAAAAATTGCGCATCAATTAAAATGATTCGGCACCGAGGTGGAACATAAATTAGCCTAGCCACGGGACACCTTCATCCCGCGGCCGCACTCAATACGACTACTCACTCATTATTAAAAACGCAGCAAGAATAACACGAACCCTAGATCTAAACATGATTAAACAATGAAAATAATAACAGAAAGTAGTACCGAAGATTGCGCAACGAAAATAATCTTGATTAATGAAAGAAGAACGTCAATCCACGTTGAGAATCTTGAAAACGGAACGCTGAACAAGGAATACGAGATCTGTAGCCGAAAACTTGAAAAGCTGAAACCTCAGTAAAAAAATCGTGGAACCCTAATCTCCGTTTTAAACATAAGTATTTATACTAACATAGTAATCCTTATGAAAAACGAACGAAAATCCGGAATTAATCTACGCGGACCAACCAAACGGCAGTGTTTAATGGGCCAAGATAGCTGCTTGGTAGCGCTACAGGCAAATGTAGGTAACGCTACCGCCTCCTTTAAGTGCCGCGTTGACCATTGACCGCCAGCTGTTGACCATTGACCTCCCTCTTAGTCATCCGGTAGCGCTACACCTGTTTTGGTGTAGCGCTCCAGATCATTCTGTTCACTTTCTAGATCCTTTTGTGCCCAATTTGAGCGCTCCAAGGAATCGGGGTAGCGCTCCCAACGGCTTTCGACCACTTCCATGCAAAATCCGCTCGCCTCCAACTCCGGATCGACGTGCATGCACTTCCAATACCACGTAATTACACCCATGACCTTCAAATACCTGCAAATTACGCTCAACACCCACAAATACCACGTGCACATATTAAATAGAAAACAGAGCTTAAACGCACGTCTAACATGCTAACTCCCCCTACTTAGGCGCCTGATAAGCAAGCTTTCCACGCGCCTATCAATTTATAAAATGATAAAACGGAAAAAAAAAAAAATGGAAAAGATCAATAATAATAAAACGACAAAATACATGTTCTATAGCTTTTTTCTTGCCTTGAGTGTGCAAAACAAAATAAGAATAGTATTAATCAATAATCAATATAGTATTAATCATTCACCGCCCCTCCTCGCATCCCCGTTCACATATTATATATATATGTATATATGTTTTTTGTTTGTTGTTCGTTGAACTTGTTTGCAAAAACAAATTTATGTAAGGAGACTCCTGCGGGTTCATCAAAACTTATATGTTTCGGATTTACAGAAAAGTTTATTTTGATATTTGATTGTGCACTCCATTTGTTCATATTAATTTGTGATCTCACATGGTAAACTCTTCTAGATTGCATGTGATGTGATGGAAGTGTTAACTCTTCAGTAACACGTGATGGAAGTGCTGGATGTACATTATTGGGCAAAGTTCCAAACAACTCGAGCTTTTGGGACAGTAGCAAGCTGATTCACTTTAAAGTGTAAGACTATTAAAAAAAAAACTTACACATTAAAGAGCAACCATTTTTGGATCCCCGATTCCCCGTGGGGATCCCCGTTCCCCGCATCGGGGTGGGGATGGAGGTTAAAATAAAATCCCCGGTGGGGATCGGGGAGGGGATGGAGATTGATATAGGTTCGGGGATCGGGGATGGAGGTAGTGGTATCCACCCCCTACCCTCCCCATTGCCATCCCTATGGTATAGATTATTGCTGTCTTGTATCATGGCGACAATGGATTGACAAAATTCCATATTTGGAGTAGCGTACATATGTTGATGCATATTATAAGGTGAAGGAATGGAGATTAAAAGGATATACAGACAGAGAGCTCCCAACAGAAAAAATTACTTGTGCCATCCTTATCATTCAACTCGAAGCTTTATCTTGTATATTCTGCACTAGTTTAAGTGTTCTATTTGAACTATCATTGTAAAAGGGATTATACACCCCTATTCATACTCTTGTGAGAAGTTATTTTTTTTTAGCGAGTTTGGAGAGAAAATCACTTAGTGGTTAGGTGTCATAAGCAGCGGAGTCAAAATGTCACACCCCACTCTAGCACAATCTAGCCAGCACAAAATGGCAAAACACATGTCACCATCTGTACGCCTTTTAGGCTACTCTAAAAAAAAACTATTATACAAAGCTCAACTGCCACTCACAACGGAAACAAACAAAAGATATTATTACACCAAACTCAACTGACATAAACAAAACAGGTGTTCACACCTCCTCATAAAAAGGTGGTCATGGTTTGTGAAACACCGAAAGCATAGCAAGGAAAATTAAAATGACCAATACATGGTACATTTAAGGTGAAGTACCCATATTACCCCCCTTATAATTTCCCCCCATAAAATGCTCTGAAGCTCTTAAACGATTCAATACCTAGCCTGTGCGTTCCTATTTTTTACCTTCATAGTTCAATCCAAATCTATCTGACCTGTAGATTATCTAAGAGTCAAGTGGGATCCTTTAAATACCATGATAGCTCTCATCCTATGCCACAAGTACTTGGTTTTGGATTAGTACTTGATTGGTAAAGGCATTTCAATTGGACTTCAACACTCAAGAGTGCTTTAATTTCCCTTTATTTTCTCGAGCGGTCTTGCCACACACTCCCACTTTCTTAATAGAAGTGATTATATCATTGGCATGATGCAATTCCTTTTCTTTCCCGCTTCGGTATTTTTTAGCACAATTGAGAACTAATGATAAGCCAATAGTTGTTCAAAGACAGGGACGCCATTAAATATCAATTGGCATGTCTTCTTAATAAGATTTGGTTCAACTTAAGAAGCATAAAGCCTTAAATATAAATTGTATTTGCTTTGGTTAATCAGTCACAAAAAGAGAAGCATTCAAATCCCTCTTTAGATGTTATTTGAAGCTAGATTGTTGGGGTTGTAATTGAGTTGTGTGTTACTACATTTTAATTAATGGGCATATGCTTGACCGTTCGGGTGATTAATAATTAACTAGAATTTCGTCCCAAGCGTAGGACTATCGACCGGTGCAGCACAATAAATCCGGAAGTACCGGAGTCGAACCACAGAGACGGTCTACGGTGCTAACTCAAACAGTGTCGGCTCTACGTTTGTAATCGGCTCTCAGGTAGCCACCCCTTGCTCAAATGATTTAATTACTTAACTAAATTAAACTGATTTAACTACTGGACTCTGAACTTAAAAAGGAGAGCACAGCCGTGGGCACTACGGTGTCCGCAGCCAGTCTAATTCACATTCACTCGGGCCACAATTATTCAATTAATAGATTTAAAAATATGGAAATTAGTTTCCAACAAATGCGCACCACTTGTCACCAATTTCCGCGCGCATTTGGAATTAGCAATGCCCGGGTTCGTTTGCTAGAAAAAATATCCGTATTTGAAAATTGCGCATTAATTAAAATGATTCGGCACCGAGGTGGAACATAAACTAGCCTAGCCACGGGACACTTTCATCCCGCGGCCGCACTCAGAACGACTACTCACTCATGCTTGTGAAGATTGCAGAAAATGAATCGAAATTAAAACTAAGCATGCTTTTAATGAATAAAATATAAAAACAATAAAAATCGATACCGTAATTTCAAAGGAGAACAAAAACTTGAACTTGAATGTCAATCCGCAAAACAAACTGAACACTAGAATTCTGGAAATAGAACTTGAATATAGAACTTGAATGTAGAACTTGAATGTAGAACTTTAGATCCGTAGCCGAAACTTGAAAAACTAAAAACCTAAGTAAAATTCGCGGAACCCTCCCATGGGTAAAATCATAAGTATTTATATTAACCCTAATAATCTTCATGAAAATCTAACGAAATTCGGAAACTAATCACGCGGATGCCCAAGACGACAGCGTTTAGTGCACCAATATAGCAGCTCGGTAGCGCTACAGGGATTTCTAGGTAGCGCTACCGCTTGCCTTCAGGCCGGCGTTGACCAAGCTTATTCCGTTGACCGCAACCTCAAATGAACCGGTAGCGCTACACCCTTTCTGGTGTAGCGCTCAAGAAGTTTCTGTTCAGTTTTGGGACCTTCTTGTGCCCACTTTGAGCGCTCCAAGGAATTGGGGTAGCGCTCCCGACGGGTTTTAATCACTTCCATGCACAAACCACTCGCCTCCAACTCCTACTCCTGATTCGACGTGCATGTACTTCCAATATCACGAAATCGCACCCAAAACCTTGAATTACTTCCAACACCACAAATACCACGTGCACATATTAATTGGAACATAAAGCTCAAAACGCACGTCTAACATGCTAAAACCCCCTACTTAGGCGCTTGTAAGCAAGCTTCCCACGCGCCTATCAGCATACATATTGTTAGGAGGTGGAATTACACAACTAACTCCTATTTTGGTTTGGCAGGTCAACAAAAAGATATACCAGCTACATGGAGTTGCAGCACGACTACAAATTGAATGCTAAAGTCAATTGAGTCACGTGCATAGGAATTTGTGATTATTCTGATGTGGTGGGATGACTCTGTGCAGTATCGTATTCTTTCCCTTATTACAAGTCAAGTGGCAATTGCTTTTTAGTGTTTGTAGTTAGAAAGTGCAAACAAGTACTACTAGGCATTTTGTTACCCTTTTTCTTGGGGACATTTACCATCAGGTCACCCTTGGATCCCATAATTACCATCAGGTCAAGCCCAACTCTAAAAATTCTCATCAGGTCAAATCGATATCATATGAAAGTACCTAAACCACTAAAACCCTATAATAGGAAAGTGCACCCTAAATCTAAACTCTAGGATACCCTACGACTAGGGTACCCTATAAAAGTGCCTAAAATCTTAGGGTACTCTATGAAAGTGCCTAAACCACTGAAACCCTATAATAGGAAAGTGCACCCTAAACCTAAACTCTAGGGTACCCCTATGACTAGGGTATCTTATGAAAGTGTCTAAATTCCTAGGGTACTCTATGAAAGTGCCTAAACTACTAAAACCCTATAATAGGAAAGTGCACCATAAACCTAAATTCTAGGGTATCCCTATGACTAGGGTACCCTACGACTAGGGTACCCTATGAAAGTGCCTAAAATCCTAGGGTACTCCATGAAAGTGTCTAAACCACTAAAACCCTATAATAGGAAAGTGCACCCTAAACCTAAACTCCAAAAAAGAGTGACTTACCTTAGTGGTAATTAAAAAAAATGATTTACCTTAGTGGTAATTAGACATCTCTTTTCTAGACCTAGAGGTAATAATTCCTTTTTCTTAAGCAGACACATGTTATAGAGGAAAAAGATTTTATTTTATGATGCCTTTTGATCTAAGCATGTTTATTGGTATGTAAATTCACATTTGCTGTGTGTGGTGATTGGACGTAAGTAGTTACAAAGTAGATGGTTTATAAAATGTGTTCTCATCTTGCTTTAGTTTATTCTTCGATGAATTGGTAAATAGCAAAATGGTAGTTCATTAAGTTGAGTTTAAATTATGCCGACGCGCCGTAGGCATAATTTAAAAGAAAAAGTCGGGATGTCACAGTAAGTGCCACAATAATACTAAGCCTCAAGTGTTAGTTAAAATGCCTAGATACATTCAAAGACCTAGTACTAATAAATTCATTCATGTTTGTCATTATTGTGGTGTTAAAGGTCATGTTCGTCCTAACTGTTTTCAACTACATGGATATCCTACGCATCACCACAACCATCACAACAATACTAAGACTCATAAGAATGGAGAAAATCAGAGTAAGCATATGCATGAGTGTGTAAATCATGACAAACCCATAGTGAAACCTCAAGTAAAAAGTGTTATTATCACAACTAGACCTGTATGGGTGAGGAGAACAGATTTAAAACCCGGGCAGATTTCTCTTCCATCCCTCTAGATGACACTGGATCATCCAAAGACATTGACTTTGCCTTTTAAGAATCGGTCTCATACCCATAGTCTAGGTTGTTTTTCATTGGATATGGTTTACCTAGAGTTATGGTTTGTGTTGGTCTTTATATTTTTATCACTTAGTTTGCTAAATTCTTCATTAACAAAAATCTCAAAAAGATTTTATTTATTTGTTTTTATGTTTCTAATGTTGCTTTCCTTTACATTTGTCTTAATTATCTTGATTAAAAAAAAAAAACTATCTTTTGTGTTTGTTGCCTTTTAGACGTCACGGTGAATCGGTTAATTGTTATGAGATTTTATGAGGATCTTCATATTGTGTATGCGTATACATCTCTTTTATCTCTATATAGCTTGGATGATATTCTAGAATCAAATGTAGTACAGGTCATGTCCTATGATTTACACTTCATTCACATTAGTTATAGCCAGCTCCTTAACTCCTGATCGACATTTCTCATGTAGCTGGCATGTGCCTTGTGCAACTCTTTTGAGATTGACCTCTTAGCATTTATGATTATATCAAGGCCGTTTATATAAATAAATAAAAAATTTGTGTGGGTGTTTAGTTGAAAAGGGTGATGAGATATGATTCATATTCTCTGCATTTTCGGGCTTTTCACTTAGTAGCCGGGCCTCTTGCCTCAGTAAGCAGTGAGTGTTCGCGTTAAACGGTGGAGAGTTTCAGGATTGTAATATGGGGTTTGCTTGAGTTCGTAGCCTTTTTTACTCGAGTAATTAAGTCCGTTGGGGTGTTCTCTATACCTAGTGCCCTAAGACCATTTGGTTTGGGTGTCACTGGCCTAAAGCTCGCTACACGGGTCAATCAGAAAGCTTAAGGGATTTTGGCATTGCACGACCACATTATGAGCATTGAACTTAGTTAAGGAGGTTCTTTATTTAAAAAAATAAAAATAAAGTACAAAATAAAAAATGCATGAGAGGAAAGTGGAAATTCACTCAGTATTTGTTGAGGGGGAGTTTGGCTCATTGACAAATTCAAAAAATTGCTTGGTTTGACTTCTTGAGAGGAGTTTATCTTGACACTCCATGCCTACATGAGAAACCAAGTTTTGTGTTGAGTTGAACTCGCTATAATTGACGTGACTCACACACTCACTTTTGTCATCGGTATGTGACTTATGATACATCTGTTGTCTAAGTATATTCTTGCTATTTGAATTTAAGATGTGTCAATGCATTATACTTTATGTTTGCTCATTGAATCCCATAACCATCAACTCGCTTCACATGTGCTTGATCTTAAAAATAAATTTTATTTTGGATGGGTGATTTGTGTCAAGGAGTCCCTTTAGTTTTATCGTTCTTTAAAGAAAAATTTATAAACTAAAACCGTGTGGCTCTAATTATGTCTCTTATATACTTGCTTTTATTTTTTAAAAGGGGCAGTCAATCACTAATTCTATATCGAATAGTCAGTATCTTTTTCTCGAAATTGGTTTCGTTGCATCAAAGTTGTTCATTCGATCTTTAGGATTGCTTGTTTGAGGAGTGTGTTGGCCCTAGTTCTTTACTAATTTCATAATATATCTTTTGGCTGCTAAATTTTTATATTGACATTCTTAATTATAACATCTCATTCAGCACATTAGTATGGCTACTATGATGCATTGTTACTGGTTGGTTCCCATGTTTCATGGGTATTAATGCTTTTCTTAATTGCACACTATTATCCCTTGATATTCTTGCTTATTATTCCCTTTGTCCTTCCGTGACAAAAATGGGGAGAAGCTTAACACTAACAGTTTGTGTGAAGTGTTTATGTTTGTGGTGCAGCTTGCGGGTTTCCTATTTTGTGGTGCAGCTTGCGGGTTTCCTATTCACACCATTTTAGAGGGATACGGTTTTTAGTGTTTAATATGTTTTGTCATGGAAGTGCCAAAGGGGGAGATTGTAAGCCCAATAGGCTGAGCTTCCTTTGGTTTGGCAAATCCATGCCTAAAATATATACTTTGTCATGTATCGTACTTTATGGCACTGTAATCTTTGGTATGTAATTTTTTTATTTATAGAATGTCTGTTTAGGTTGTGGAAAGGAATCACTTCAATATGTAATGTTTGTGAGCGCGGTAGTATTTAGTCAGGTATTTTTGAAGCAAATAAAGTCGGTTCAATATTGCAGAACTTGCTCAAGCAACCTGTCAAACAAATCACATGTTTGGCAATGAGATTCAGTATTGCAAAACTTGCTCAAGCAACCCATCAAGCAAGTCTCGTGTTCGCTAGTTGCTCGAGCAACTTGGTTCTTGCTTGAGCAACCGAGGTGCGCCTATATAATGATATCAATTAGGGTTGAAGAGTGACAGAACGAGAATATATCGTTTTGTGCAGCTATTCACATACAATATACTTGTGAGAGTTCTTTGGATGCACCTTGAAGATCTTTGAAGGCCGGATGCATACTGATCATCTTCAAGGGGTTAAATTCGTCAATAACAACATTTTCTCTATCAAAGTCCTTTCCTGGAGTTCGAAAGACAAATCTTTTGGAAGGCTTGAGGATTCAAGACGTGGCGATCATGCAAGGGTGTGATGTACGTGGATTCGGCAAGTAGGGCTTAGGATTCGTGGTGAGGATACATTGTCATCGAGTAAGTCTACTTGTAATCACACATTTACTTAGTGCATGATTCCTTCCCGTGGTTTTTTACCCTTTTCGGGATTTTTCTACGTAAATCTTGTGTCTTGTTCTTTTATCATTTAGTTTGAAGAAGAATCTTATTATTATTATTATTATTCATTGCATCGATTTAGGAATTCCAAATGCAGATGACCATTAGCGACCATAGCTGTTTTTAAGCGGTGCTTTGGAATCGATTTGGACAAGTCTATGGTGGGTTTGGTTCAGAAGAGAGAGAAGGGTGTAGAAAGTTTCAGAAGAGGAATGGTGTAGAAAGTGAAACGAAGGGAAGAAGGAAAACAAAAGAAGGATGGAGATTCATTGGTTCAGAGAAGAGAGAGAGATGGAGATGGTTGAAAAATAAGGTGCATTTACTTCTTTACAGCTGGTAGTTTTGTTTTGGGAAAAGGAGGAGAGAAAGTCAGAGAGAGAGAGAGAGGGAGAGTGGTGTAATTGTCTTGCACAAAGTACTAGTAAAAAATTTGAAAGTGCATTGGAAATCTAAAGCCTTAATTGAAAACGACAAGGCGTGAAAGGGATAAGTGTATTCCCAGGTCAACTGCTATAATGCCATGTGTACCGCACCCCTAATAAATAATTATATTATATAGTATCCCTGTCGGGTCGGATTGGTCGGTTTTGCATCAAGCCATCAACATATGTACGTGATTCCAAATATGAAATTTTGCCAATCCATTAATTGCCTTTATATATACAAGACAGCAACAATCTGTACCCTTTATTGCTGCACGCGTTAAACCCATAAGGCGGTGAATGACTTTCATTTTTGCCGACTTCCCTTGTGCTTTCTAGCCATTTTCCTTGTTTTATAAAGAAATCAATTTCTACTTTCTCAAGGAAGTAGCCGTTAGAAATAATAAACCCATACATGATGTTCCATCTTACTCTTTGATTAATATTCACTTCCCATAAGAGTCCTTATAGCCAATCTTTCTCCTTTTAATTTAAATTTTGACTATTGAAGATAATAATTTAGTGTAAAATCTCTCCTTATGTATCTCAACCAAATCCTATAAAATAAATAAATATTCAAACAAGTATCAAATATCATAATACTTTCAATACAATTATTTCATGCTTGTTTTGTCATCATCAAAATTAATAAGGCATTCCATAGAAACTGGGCAAACGAGACATGTTTGGCAGCATCATTGGTCCCCCTTTCGGGTTCCATGTAACTTCATCATCTGGAGTTATGTGTTTCTATCAGTATAAAATTGTGATAGACTTGGCTATCACATTCTGCATGACTATTTTGTCACTGACTTAATTCAGGAAAGAAACTTATAATCATGTTTGACTTTATGTTCTAGGTATGCAAACCACTATAAAAAATATGCTTAGCACCAATGCATTGTTCTTACTCATTTTCAACTCTACTGGTGTGATTTTCTAAAAGTTGACCTATTTGTTACTGTATTGATTACTGATTAATACTATTCTTATTTTGTTTTGCACACTCAAGGCAACAAAAAAGGTATGGAACTATGTATTTTGTTGTTTTATTATGGGTAATACTAATGCCAAAACTATTTTTTATTGTGCCAAAATTTAAGTGCATGAATACTTGTACTCATGTGTAAAGTACAAGCTCTTTATCCATTGGAGTTTTGGAACAATCAAAAATAGTTTTGGCATTATCACTACCCTTTATTATTGATCTTTTCCATTTTTTATTTTTTTTTGGTTTTATCTGTTTTGAAATCTATGATTCAAAATACTTTTGGAATGGATTTTTTAGTCACCAATCCATTTGATTTTTACTTTCACACACGTAAGGACATACTGAGAATAGAATCTGTATGATTTCTAAATAATTATTATACACATTTACAATCATCAACATAGAAACAAAAAAATACTCTACACGCATATATAATTGTTTTGAGAATTATTAAGGGAACTTAACACGGCACTAATGTACTTCCTCGAAGAGATAATTAAAAAGAATTAAAAAAGTAAGGGATAGTACTGAAACATCAAAAGTATAACCCTTGCCCTACAAGTGAAGTACTTTGTGCTCCTATATTTACATTTGTGCTATATGTTTGTTGTTCCGAATAATGTTTGTACCTTTTCAAAGGAAAGCAAGAAAAAAGGTCTTATAATGGATGATATATATTTAATTTCTACATAAACACATATATTTTTTGCGAATGATAGAGGATTACTGAGTTGTTTGTGGTGACCATTTTAATTGTTAGCTTATTATTCAGAAATATTTGGTCAAATGAGATTTTTTTTTAAAATTTCGACACATGCTGAACAATTAGTGCATTTTGGTATGCAAATATCTTTTGCTTTAAATTAACATAAATTGCATATACTTAAAGGTTTATCCTGTGCATGGCATGGGTTAATTCCTGCTAGTATAAAGACATACTAGAAAGCGTTGATAATGCATCAAGCCAAAGAGAAAACAGAAGGCATGGGCACCAGGCAAAGCACACCAACAGATCAAACACCAAGTGGACCAAATGAAGGTCACGAGCAATATATTTTATGCCAGCCTCTTCCAAGCAGACCAACAGAACAAACACCAAATGAACTGGTACAAGATTCCTCGCAGGATCTTTTTAATCCACCGCTTGATCGAATGTCGAACCAAAATCGGAAAAAATGTTGTAGCTGCCAAACATTCGAGGTTGGTTGACTGCCACTCTCAAATTTGAAATTACAAAGTTATTTTTTAACCCGAAAAAAAATATTTTTACATATGTATCGTATGGAACATTTGGTTTTTGCACGTTTCTCACTCAGTAAACCCGTATCTGTGCGAGTTCTCAAGTCTCAACCATTATAGTAAAAACCACAGAAGGTGGTAGTCTAGATAGCAATGGTGAGTGGGTTTAAGTGCTCCTCCCCCCATACACGATCTGATAAGGTTCGAGTCCCGGCAACTGTACAAGTAGCTTGGAGGGCCTTTTGTTCATCTTGTACCTAGGTGGTGCTATGGTGATCATGTCTAGCTCTCCCAGACAGTAGCTATGGCTCGAAACGGATATTCTACAGCGGGTCGGGAGCCCCTATAGTCACCCCCAAGGGGAGTTGCTACCGACAGTAGCTATGGCTCAAACTGGATATTCCACAGCGAGTCGGGAGCCCCTATGG
Source organism: Vaccinium darrowii (assembly GCA_020921065.1). Classification (NCBI taxonomy): domain Eukaryota; kingdom Viridiplantae; phylum Streptophyta; class Magnoliopsida; order Ericales; family Ericaceae; genus Vaccinium; species Vaccinium darrowii. The sequence goes on along the minus strand of CM037158.1, from coordinate 17,848,147 downwards.
TCATGCCAAAGGGGAGTTCTACGGACAATAGCTATGGCTCAAACATGATACTCCACAGCGAGTTGGGAGCCCCTATGGTCACCCCAAGTTTTGATTAATAATTTCCTTCACAACTACGGTGGCATATCAAGTTTTATTAGGGCTATGCTTGTTTTACCAGAGAACAAGAATATATGTAGAACACTTATATTGGGCAGGCGATTGACAGTTGGGTTTCATGGAAAATTTTCAAAAAGACAGACACGTACAAAATGTGTCGCTAGACATATCTCTGAAGTAGTATTGTGGGTTTTAATTTATAACTGGAGGAGAAATTCATTCCAGTTGAAAATTATTTTATTGATACTGGAGATAGCCACGGGAAAGGAAAAAAACCTCAAGGTGAAACCCTTTTGTTTTATTGTCCCTGACATCACACACGCACAATTCTATTATCCTTTCAATCATTATAGAAAAGATTTGGAAAAAATTTCCAAATCTAGGCGGCATGAAATGATGGAAAGACACCTTATTGTGGCAAAACAAATAAATTGAGACATGAAAGAGCATGAAACTTTTTTTTATATCTGTGTGTGCATCATATTAAGAAAATAAATTAAAACATATGAAACATAAAGATTGGTGATGATATATATAAAAAAAAAAAAAAACATAAACTAAACACGGAAAGCATAAATTACAAATAATACAAAGACAGAAAACTTGCAAAGAGACAGAGTAATAAGATTGATCAAACGTTGAATGCAAAATGCTTTTCGTCAGCAATTAATCCCTTTTCTTTTCCATTTATGTTGTTACTCAAGTGTTGAGTTATAGAATGGGAGCAAGAGAATTTAAATTTCAGGTTAGTTACTTTCTTTCTTTTTTTTGTTTCCTTTTTCTTCTAAATATTACTTCAACTGCTTTTGGGGACATGGGTTTGAAGGAGAGGAAATACGAAGGAACATGGCTATGGGAACGCACATTCGCGTACGTCATATGCACGCACACAACTCATCTTAATCATCCATCTCAAAAATTAATGGTCCGGATTTTAAATAATTTGTTTGCACAAACAAACAAATTGTTCGCGTGAACAATTTATTTAAAATCCGGACCGTCGAAAATGCGCACGGACGGTTAAGATACACCGTCCGTGCATTTGGCATACGCGCACTTGCGTACGCATAGTATTTTTGAATACGAAGTGGGACGTAGATTGTGTGGGAGTTGGTTCCCCGTGTGTTCTTGTAAATGAAAATTTGTTGAAAATTCAAGCAAATTAAGATTTAAGGTTTGGACGTTTAATTGTACTCGAATTACATTTATAAAAGGCATTGATCGATTGATGATTGTTTTGTATGAGTTTAATATGCGTGCCTTGTGCTTGACGAGGAGTTCCACATAAATGTATGATTAAAATTTATATTTATCCTTAGGACGTGTAGTGTTCGGATTATGTATCCACGAGATATGAAAAAATAGTTGAACAAAGTTGTTCTGTCATCTATCATCTACAATGAGTACAATTTTTTGCTGTTATATTTATCAAAAGAAAAGGGGAAAAAAAAAAAAAAAAACCTTAACATACTTTTTCAACTTGACTTACTGGTGGTAAGTTAATTATACTTGTATTTACGCTTAAGATCGTGTTTGATGCTCTAAAACTTACGTTCTCTATGTACCATTTATGCAGTCAGTAGAGGCAGCCGCAGAATATACAAACCTTGGTGACGGTCGATATCTATGTCCAGATTGTCTTCCTATATCTCTCATGGAACGTAGACAATTGGAACCGATCATTAGTCAAGTACACAGCTATTTCAAAGACTATTTGAAGCTTCCTATCAAAAAGAAAATAGGAAAAGACTATTTGAAGCTTCCTATCGGAAAGAAAATTCCTATTTTCTTCGTTGACAAAAATCAGATGCGTGCATATATCAATGTTAAGTTTTTATTCTGTTGAATGGGGAGGGAGAAAATTTCAGTAGTCCACAACACCAAGTTTATTTTATTTTTTAACAGCAAATGAAATTGAGAAAGTCTAATTACCCAAAAAAAACACACACAGAATAACGGAATTTGAAAAACAATGGCCCAGATTCAGTTGGTAATTAGACTAGTAAATTTTGTTTGCCGAGAGAAAAAAAAAAGAAGAAGAAGAAGAAAGTTATGTGTTTACAAGGTTTAAAAAAAAAAAGGAAGGGAAAGCCCCTACAATTTCTCAAGGGGTGGCTCCCGACGACAATGCAATCTTTCTCTGTTATGGTAGGGATCGCGAAATTGAACCGACAGCTCAACGAGCTCCAGGTGTTTTTCAATTTGCTGTATATGTCGCTCGGTCTCGCTAAGTTTCTCATAATTACAATCAAAAGGAATGTGATACTTGAATTGGAAAGAGAGTCATAGGTTGGTCTTACCTAGGCGCTTACAAGCTCTCAATGCACCGAGTACTAATCTCTAGTCCTTGGACACAACAAAGATTGATTTTTATTTTTTTTGGGTAATTACAAAGACTTGATTCCCTTTTCATGTATTCATTAGGGTTAAATATCTACTTGCCCCTCAAACTATCTAAATGTTTTTTACTTCCCCCTTCAACTACCAATTGAACTCCCTTCCCCCTTCAACTTTCACTTTCTTCTTTACAAATTTTGGATGGAAAACGTGATTTGTCCTTAGTATAGAAGAAAATCATAGTTGAAGGGGGAAGGGAGTTCAATTGGTAGTCGAAGGGGCAAGTAAATATTTTTTTTTTTTGATAATTTAAGGGGCAAGTAGATATTTAACACTATTCATTACCTTGTATACACCTACATTTTATTTATAAGATCTTCTTGTGCAGAAAGTAAAATGATTCCATTTTAATCATTAATGTCTGCATGTAATGTTGTTTCCACAGGATGCTGAAACAGTTTTTGGGATGTTTATTGCGAGAAAATTTACCCTAAAAATCGTAAGAACCATTTCGTTGCTGGTGAATATTTTGTTTACAAGCATGCGCTTATTCATTTGTCATTACTATCTCAAAATAACTTTACATTTGCATAGTGTAAAAGATCATTACATGTTTGGGCACAAGGAATCTGTAAATCATTCTTGTATAAACTTCTTTTATAAACCTTTTTTTACATAAATATAAAATCAAGATTATGGAGGGCAGAGTAAGAAGAAATGGGTCAAACTATTCGACAGACCCATGTCATTACATATCGTTGGGCCAAATATTGAAAAATACAGTCAGTTTGCTGGACTATGATAGCTAGGTTGGGCCAAGGTCATAGAACCCAACCCTTTAAAAAGGTGAAGGAATTGGACCTACCCCAACCCAATCCATTGACTCTACTAATTTGTTGTTCATCTTGCATGTAGTCTTTCAGGAGAAAGAGCTAGATTAGAGGACGATTGTCTACAGGCGATAGACGAAGGAAGGAACCAACCATCATACACGAACACAAGCGCAAGCGCACAAGCATATACATATGTTGATATGTACATCTGTATCCATACGTACGAACCAACCATCATACACGAACACAAGCGCAAGCGCACAAGCATATACATATGTTGATATGTACATCTGTATCCATACGTACGCACTCACACACCATGCACAAATATATCCATATATTGGTCTAATAGTGTTTATACACTTCTGTGCAAATTAGGTCAAAAGGTGTACAAGGAGAGGACATGATATAGAAGCAATAACAAAGACGAAGACAATAAAGGGCCGTAAGGGTCGTAACGTGGCTGCAATCTTACTTTTGTTTGGATTACCAAAGTAATTCTCATCTAACTCTAATATTTATGTCTTCATTTTATAGACCCTTTTCTTTTTCTTGAATGAAGTTATTTTATCAAACAAAAATACAAATAGAAAACTTGCAACATTTCGGGGAACTAGCCTTTTACCATATTGAAGAAAGTGAGAATAATCGTTTGGAGACATATACAGTATCATCTTTGGGTGCAGCCAGCAATCAACTTTTGGGCTGTTACGTTAGGCCTATTTATACATTTTTTTTAGGGCAACTTGTTCAATAGTCCTAGGCAAAGAATTTGTAGCCCCATTAATCCACCAAACAAGTTTATAACCTATCCAGTCCTAACGCTGTCATCTTTTCTTTCTTTTTTTTTACCAAAAAAGTTTGTACATCTATGAAAGTGCCAAAAAAGTTTGTACCCTGTGAAAGTGCCTAAAGTTCTAGGGTACTTTATGAAAGTGCCTAAAATCCTAGGGTACCCTATGAAAGTGCCTAAACCACTAAAACCCTATAATAGGAAAATGCACCCTAAAACCTAAACCCTTGGGTACCTTATGAAAGTGCCAAAAAAGTTTGTACCCTATGAAAGTGCCTAAAATCCTAGAATATGCTATGAAAGTGCCTAAAATCTTAGGGTACCCTATGAAAGTGCCTAAAACACTAGGGTACCCTATGAAAGTGTCTAAACAACTAAAACCCTATAATAGGAAAGTGCATCCTAAAACCTAAACTCTAGGGTACCCTTTGAAAGTGCCTAAATTTTAAAAAAAAAAATTGGTGGACCTTAGACCTTGTAAAACTTTAACATGGACTAAATGACACAATAAGTCCATACTTCTGGACCCTAAGAACAATTACCCCCTTTTTTTAATCGGCGGCCTATTTATACAATTAGTAATTGGTTAGCTATATTATTAATTGTAAGTGATATGGTAAATACATTATGAGAGCTTAATTACTACTTTCTAGCTACAAGTGGGAGAAAAGATATGCAAGTAATTAATATCTTTTCAGTTAATCGAATGAGTATCTTTGTGTTTTGTACTTATTAATTTTAGTACTTGTTATTCTTCTCTTCGTAGTTGATTTATCCTTCTTCAATTTTTTATTGATAAATCATGTAAGGAGCCAATATTGAAACTTGTAGTAATTTGAATAGGCCGGGATAACTCATAGCCTACCCAGCGTGCCTAAACATCCAGTGATGTTAAGGCAAAATATGAACATAGGAGCCGAAGGGAGAAGATGGCACTGACCAAAGAGAAAGTGTGCGATTTGTGATTTCTCATCCCCTAAGAGTTATTAAAATGGTATGGCAATCCATTAAAAAATCCATAACAATCCTTTTTAGGTGTGTACAACACTCACCTCCTGAATTGTCTTGAATTTTTTAATGTTTATTCAGAGAAATCTATAATATTTGCTTCGCTATGCATACTTTAACTTAAAAATCATATCAAGAGACATGCAATTTTCATGATGCAGTCGTTTTTGACGTGAAATATGACATACATGCAGAGAGGTACTTGGGTCAATGCTAGCTCACGAGATGGTGCATGCATTGATATGGCTGCAAGGTATAATTATTTAATGCTCGTATACATTTCGTTGATTAAACTTACACTTTCTCTTATCTAAAGTAAATAACAATCTTATGGTGAAAAAATCCTTATTCGCTCTCGTACCATTGTTGTCCGAATTTTATAAGTATACCGCATCACATGATAGTTAAATAATAGATATTGTTTGAGAAGTTTATTGTTTTTGCGGGGGAAATTATATATGGTCGTTTTCACGTTTTTTGTAAAATTAACACTACAAGTCATATGAATACCCAGAAATCTTTTGACTTCACATCTCAATTGGTGCTCTAAAGGTAATCCATAACTAATTATTTCCTAGAAATAACATCAATAACTGATTTTTGCTAGTAAATACAAAGAAAATGAAAGTAAGTATTGGCCCCCATTGCCCGAGATCTCTGACTCTGCCCCTAATTTCCGATTAGACTGTTAATAATGTATCGATTGATTTTTTTTTTGTGATCCTTTATATATATATATAGACTGGGGCTTTAAATTGGAAAGCGAAGTTGAAGAAAGCATATGTGAGGCGGTAGCTTACAAGTGGTTTAAGTACACAGCTAGTGATCATGATCCAGCGTACACCGAAAAGGATGCTGAGTTTGCAAAAAGATTGAGGACAATTCATAAGGATGATATAAAAAATGGTTTGACCGGCGCCAATGCTACCGAATTTCAGAAGGCCAAACACGCAATTAAAAAGTATGGTTTGGAGCAAACATTGAAGCTTATTGGTCGTACAAGAAATATTCCAGAGTGAAATAAGCATTTTTGGAGTTTGTGTTACATCTTTTATTGGGTCGAAAACTATATATTAACTTAGGCGCGCAACATTGACCTAATCTTAATAATGTTAAATTTGCAAGAAAATTTTGTTTCATCGTCTGTATATTCACACTTTTATCTTTATTATTTCTTCTTGATGGTTTGGTAATTTGAAATTACTGTTGAAACTTTAGGCTCTTTCATTGGGATGATCATTATGAAAATAAATTATCTTAGAACAAGTACCTTTACACTTATAGTGGACCAGGGACGGTATTGGGATTTTGAGGGTGGCCAAGAATACTCATAGTGAGGGTACAAGCATACATGCCTTGAGCGGGGTAGGCATGCCAGAGATGGAGATCGCTCTCTCTCTCTCTCTCTCTCTCCTTTGAAAAGTGAAACTGATGAAAGTAAATGGGAAGTGGGGAACAAAACAAAGAAACCCTAATATTATACTTATATACCTGGCTCGCGAGCCGGTTCAAGCCGAGCCATCCGTAGCTCGAGCTCGGCTCGTTTATCAAACGAGCTACATAATCTGGCTCAAGCTCGCTCATTTACCCCTCGAGCCGAGCCGAGCTGAGTCGAGCCGTTACCGAGCCGATCCGAGCCGAGCTCGCGAACAGCTCGGTTCGCTTACACCCCTACTTGTAATTGTAAATCAACTCATTTTCAATTTTCATTCCTTCGAGATTTGGGGGAGCAGCTTTTTAGAATCATTAATTACTATTTTTTTGGGCATTTGAGATGGGCATTGACACCTTTATGAATCATCAAGGTTCTTTTATTGTAATTTTAAAATTTATTTCCATATATAATAGTAGTCAGTAATGTGAAATATTCCCTGTAAAAATAATACCAATAAGCTAGCTCTTTTAACGTAATTTTTAGTTCTGCCCTACGCAACCCTATGTCAGTTTCTTCTTTTTTTCTTTTTTTTATGTGCGTGTATTTTTTTTTTTTTTTTGGGGGGGGGGGTGGGTTTGTAAATATGAAATTTTGTGTGTTGTAAATATGAAATTTTGTGGGGCAAATAATCCATGAACAATAAGAGCGATGGGACCTAAAGTCCCTAGATAGACCGTAATTAAGGGAAAAACAAATTGAATTTTGTTCCTGATTCTTGAAGACAAAATATTAACACGGTGAATTTCCTTTGTCATTCAGAGAAGAACAATAAGTAACCGAATAGCTAGATTATTGTAATTGAAAATGCAGCGACAATATAATATATTACAGATAATAAAGAGTAAAGGGAAGAGAGAAATCAAAGGCCTTTCAAAGGCCACCCCCTCATATCAGCTTCAAGGAGGGGGATGATATCAACTGCAGGAGCTATGTGGGAGACCCATTTATGCTCTTGCTCCACTCACAGATTCGCAAGCTTGTCCACAACTTGATTTCCTTTGCGGTAGATGTGATTCAAAGAGCATCCAATGGGTTCAAGAAGATTTTGGCATTCCTAGATGAGAACGTTGTGAGGAGAGTGGACAGGGACCTCTCCTTTGATGAGAGCAATAGCTGCAGCCGAATCTGAATCAATCTCAACAGCCTCCATGTTCTAACTTTTAACCATCTCCAGGCCACGAAAGATTCCCCACAGCTCCGCTTCAAGGCTAGTGCAATCTTCAAGTCTTCCATAAAAACCAATCACCCAGTGACCTCGTTCCTCTCTGAATACACCCACAAATCCAGCAGGACTTGGGTTTCCTTTAATGTTGCCATATGTGTTAAGCTTCAGTTTACTTGTACCTAGAAAATTCCAAGTAATGACTTTAACTTGTCGATTAGAAACTGGAAATTGATCAGTAAAAGTAGACACTATTTCAGAGATAAACATCAAGCATTGTCTATGAATAATGGCAGGGTCTGGATTAACATCATTAAAAACTTTTTTATTCCTAGCAATCCAAATTTTCCACAAAGTAACTAGAACAAGAACTGAGTTCGAATAAATCCTTTTGTCAGCTCTGGTATGTTTGATATTTTCCTGCAGCGACATTCTCCATGCATTTATATCACCCGTAGAGAGTACCTGGACATTGGGAATCTTGGACCATATATCAGCACTAGATGGGCAGGTAAAAAACAAATGAAGCATGTCCTCACAGGCAGCATTACATCTAGGGCAAGTGTCACAGACAGTTAAACCTCTAATAGCTCTCTGTTGATTAGTCAAAAGTTTGCCATGCATGCAAGTCCAAGGAAAACCTTTCAATTTAGAGGGAACCTTAAGCTTCCAGATCCCGTTAAACCTCTAATAGCTCTTTGTTGATTAGTCAAAAGTTTGCCATGCATGCAAGTTTGCCATTCATGTATTGATAATTCCTTTTAGACACCTTAGAATGAAGTAAAGGAACACCAAGGTACGTACATACCAAGGTCTTTGCTAAGACTAAAGCCACACAAATTACTGAGATTCTAAGCAAGTCTAAGGTTAATGTTAGGGGAAACAAACACTTTGGATTTATGGCCACTAACAAGTTGTCGAGACTGATCACAAAACATATCAAGATACTCTTTCATGATATTGCATTGATCAACAGTAGCAGATCCAAATAACATGATATCATCAGCAAGAAATAAATGGGAGAAACAGGGTCCATTAGAAGAGACTTTAATATACCTTCCCATTGATTGTTGGCCACTCTTTGATTAATAAAGGCAGATAATCTTTCCATGCAAATGACAAATAGATAAGGGGAGAGAGGGTCACCTTAACGTAATCCTCTTTCAGGTCTAAAAGGAGGAAGAGATTGCCCATTCCACATAATAGAGGATTCTATATTGGTCACACAGCTCATAATAAGAGCTATCAATTCTTCATTAAAATGGAAATATTTGAGAGAGTTGAGAAGGAAATCCCAAGATATCCTATCATAAGCTTTATCAAAATCAATTTTCCAGATCATCCCCCCATTTCTAGCTTTGCTATTCTTAAGAGTATGAATGATTTCTTGGCAGATGATCACATTATCAGAAGTTTGTCTTCCAGGAATAAAGCTAGCTTGAAAAGGGCTGATAATGTTATCCAAAAGGGGCCTTATATGATTCACAATAATTTTAGACACCACTCAAACCAGTGGGACGAAATTGAGTGATAAATTCTGGATTAGCCATTTTGGGAATAGGAACAATATTAGTGCAATTCATCTCTTTGGGGATAGTTCTATGAGCAAAACAGGTCTGGATAAGGTTGCAAAAAGAATCCCCAACTATTTCCCAATACTTGTGACAGAAAAGAGCTTGATAGCCATCAGGACCAGGAGCTTTATAAGCTCCATGTTCCTAACAGCATTAAAATTTTCCTCACGAGTAGTGACCAAAGCAAGGTTAGCATTATCCTCCAAAGAGACCACATTATGGACCCAGTTACTCCAATGGATAGAAGTATTATTATTACTAACACAGAACAGGGCCATAAAATGGTTGTTAATAAGAGACTTGATATCCTTCTCCTTGTCAATCCAAGTGCCACTACTATCTATAAGAGCCAGAATTTTGTTATGTCTCCTCCTAATGATAGTAGACAGATGAAAGAATCTAGTATTTCTATCCCCCTCAATAATCCATTTAGATCTAGATTTTTTAAACCAATGTAATTCCTCTTGTTTTAAGATTTCTTGATAAGATATGGAAATCTCTTTTTCAAGAAGAAATAAGTTGTGGGAATAGGAAATACTCTGGCTTTTTTGGATACCTTCAAGTCTAGCAAGAAGTCATTTGTTTCTAGGAAAAATGTTACCAAAAACTTCTTTTTTCCAAATTTTGATATAATCATACAGATCACCAAGATTATCAATGAAAGGACCACTGGTATTATTCCAAGAATCCTTGACAAACTTCACAAAATCAGGATGATTAGTCCACATATCCTCAAAACGAAAAGGTTTGATACAATTAGAAAAGGAAGGAATACCCTCGGTATAGACAATAAAGGGGCAGTGGTTAGAATAGACACGAGGGAGGTTCTTAACAACAGCATCAGGAAACATAAAGTTCCAGTTGCTGTTGCAGATGGCCCTATCAAGTCTGACCATAGTATTGGCAAGGCCGGCTCTGTTATTAGTCCAAGTGAGCTTAGGCCCTATACACCAAAATCAATGAAATTACAGGAGTTTAAAAAATGTGCACCTCTTTGGAAGCTCCTTTTCTTAGAACTTTCGGCATGATCATTGAAATCACCTGTTAAAAGCCTAGCCTTGCTATCATTATTGGCCCTCTCTTGCAGATCGTACCACATCAGGTCTCTGCAGGAAGGGTTAGAGCTTCCATACACCGCCGTAAAAATCCATTCTTCATAATCAACACGAGAGATCGTGGCATCAGTGGCCTGGTTAGTCACTTCCACAGCTGAAACCGTAACATTTGAGGGGTTCCAAAGAACCCAGACACCCCCAGAACAGCCCACAGGGTCAGAGAAAGAGTTGGTTGTGAAACCTTTTTTGGAGAAGAAATCGTTAAGGGTTGACAAAGGCACCTTAGTTTCAACAAGAACTAGAACATCTGGGTTGTGTGTGAAGATTAGCTCTGACATATTCCTTTTGAACACGTTGTTACAAGCTCCTTTACAATTCCAAATGAGGCAAATCATCGAAAAGTGAATTGGTAAATTTGGGAGAGGGATGAGCTCATTCCATCCGACCAGTCTCTTGACCTCCATCTGGTCTCTCATTTTTCTTTTGAGGCTCTCTAGATCCACTACGTACAACGGGTGTAGACCCCCAATTTTGATGACTCGTGCACCCCCGATGATGAAAAGGACGTAAAATATACCTCGGAACAATCCTCGGACCCAGAACAAGTCAAAAGGGTTTGCTTGAACCGTACGACCTCCACCCCCATACCGTGCGGCTTGAATTTCCATGTACACCGTGCGGTGTTATCATTTGCACCGTACGGTCCATCTTAGACACCGTACGGCTCGATCTGTCAAATCCCATGATTCCCGGCTCGCTCTAGCAACTCAGAACAAAGGCTTAACATGCCACGAGCTATGATCATAGCCCACCTTTCCGCCGTGAGAATCTCCCCTATGGGAGAGAAGTACGACACCTTCTCCCTATATAAATCTAACTTCATCAAACGGTTTAGGGAGCTTGAACTAATCTGCAAAAAACCAACTGAAAATTCCCAGTGATATTACTCCACTTCCAAAGCGCCGTTACTATACTCACATTCATCCACAATTCCCCAAAAATACGTAAAAACTTTGCTTCACCAAACCCAAAGGTTCAGTGCCAATTTTCTGTAACCAACTGATCTCATCCTTCCACGAAAGTCGTTTCGAGGTATAAAATCCGTGTTCAAATTGAAGTGATAATCTTCTGAGGGTGGCTTTCCATCGGGCTTGAGGAAAGCTCTGTAGCTTTTCCTTGAGTCCAAAAGGAGATTTTTTAGTAAAGCTTGAGTCTCTCGGGTAGGTATCGCGTGATATTATCCATTGTCACAAAATGCCATACCTAAAACGAGGTACATTCATCCATCAAAATAATTTTCTAAACGTACTTTGATTGATAAACAACATGGTTTTTGTACCAAAAACAGAGGCTGGTTTCAATTGGACGAAAATGAAGATTTTTGAAAAACATAGTGTACAGAGGCACCGATGGCATCCAGAATGCACCGTGCGGTATAGTTATGGGTGCCGTACGCCATCAGTGGAGAAATATTTTGCCTACTCTGTTTCCTGAAACGCGATGCTCTGTTTTTGGAAAATCCAGGGGATTCAATTACAGCTGACCCCCCTTTTACTTTCTGATTTTGCATTTATACCCCCCTTTTGGTTGATTTTCTTGCATTTATATATTTGATTGTGTATTATGTGATTCGTTATTGTTATTTATTTCTTTTAAAACATGTTATTTCTTTATATATTGTTTATGTGAAATAAAGTTTTTTAATAAAATCTTTTCAGAAAAATCCCACAAATATTTAGTAGAGACCGGAAAATTCCGAGCACGCGGGTAACCGGGCTCCCAAACCCAAATCTCTATTTTTCGTAGATCCAAACCCTTTTTCAGTGGCAAAAGATTCATTATTTTTCTAAACGGTTTCTCGGGTACCTAACATTTCCCAAAAATTAAATCTCGGGGGGCGACTCTAAATTTTCCTTTTTCCTAGATCGCCCTTTTTTAAAAAATGAAACAAAAAGTGGCGTCGTCCACAAAATGACGACTCCGCTGGGGATTGAAATTTTCTAAATTAATCTTTATTTTGACATTTTACACTTGTAAAACGACCCTTGAAAGCTTGACACAAAATACATGTTTCACGCTGTACAAGAAATGAATGATGTCAGGGTGAGAGCCCAATCAATCTGGACTGGAACTTTCCCGGTTGTTTGCCTGGGTAAAATTTCAAGGTTTTGATTAATTTAAAAGGCGAGCCAAACTTGAAAAATATTTGTGAAATTTTTGAAAAGATTTTATTGTTCAACTTTTGCATTGCACGTGCATGGTTACTAGCCCCGCCGCTTTGTCCTGGTTACCCTACCCAGCTTGCTGGTGTTAAGACATCGTAGGATTCTCGGCAACCTTGGACGATGATGAGTCAGCCTGCCGTTACTACCCTTGCCACGTCAGCACTCTTGGCTCAGGGGAGGCAAATATTGGCTCTAGTATGGGGAACTCCCTAAACCAAAACCGGCATTTGCATATAGATAGCTGTAAAACCTTCCAACCTACGGCAGGACCCACAGGGTAGGATTATGTGATATATCCTGCTACATGTTTAGTGTTTTCCTATATCCTATCAGCATGCTACCTGTTTACCGATTTTGCACATACCATGCTACCTGTTTACTGCTTTTGTATATACTGCTCTCATTTTGCGTGCATACACAAATTAGATTGGTCGTAGGTTATCATTCCACTCACCTGAGAATTGTCCCAATAATCTCTGGTTAGGCTGAATACCCAAAAATTTCGTTTTCCAAAAATCATTGCAAATAGGCTCTACTTTTTCCAAATAAAACCAATACTCCTCTTGTCAGAAAATAATGGCTGACCAACCAAGTAACAAGAGACTCAAGTCTACCTTCACCACTCACCACAACACCCTTGTCTGGATCATTGAAGGGTGCAAGTCCCCCAAGCTTGAGGAGAAGACCCCTGAAGGTGAAAAGCTCTACAAATGGGTTGATCAGATCATCAAACCCAATCAGTAAGACACACCAAATCAGTGGGACATCACTGAAAGCCATCCAGGCTGGAAGTTCTATATCACACCAAACAGCAGCCCAAAGGTGTTCCCAGACAAGATTACTGTTATGTACGAAGAAGATGACGAAGACTTCTTCACTATGCCACCAGTCAAGTACATTAACGAAGAGGGTAACCCAGTATACTACTCTGCTTACCCAGTCACTGGCCATAAGTACTGGGACGAATGTGACTGTGATGGCTGCTACAAGGATTGCCTTCGTAACAATGAGGGCATGTCCCCCCGCCAGCCCAAAGAACAGAATGCTTGGGAGAAACAGCAGGAAGAAGAGGCCAGTGCCCACAAAGAAAAGCAGAAGATCGGTGAAGCCAGTTCTCCATCCAGCCCGGTGGCCCCAACTCGTTCTATCCCGTGAAGCCACAGCCTGAACAAGTGGAAGTGCGCACTACAACCAGATCTGATCAAGCCGTCAAGGGCCCTTTTGGAATAAAAGCCAGCATCAGTTCCTTAGTCTAAATGCCAAGTCTGTTGCAGTTGCTTATCGAGTTTGTTGTTGTTTTTTGTACTGGTTATTTACCGAGTCAGTAATAGCCTATACTTTGCTCATCGAGTCTGTTTTCTGTCTATCAGAACCCTTTTGTGTCACTCCATGCTTGGATGATCAATGAAAAAGAAGACATATTTTTTTATTAAATTTGAGAGTCAAATTGCAGTCTCGAACTACGTTACGGCCTGATTCCTCTCTACGGGGATACGTAGGCAACCTCGGTCCGGCCATTGCTTTCAAAATTTTGGGAATTTGAACATATTCAGCAAAATCAAAGGTTTGGGCATGTAAGGACCCGTGTTTTTTTTTTTTAAATCGAAAAATAATGTTGGGAAAGTATGAGAAATGTTTTAAAGTGCAAATTGGGGTCAATCTGAGCATAGTAATGAGCACATTTGAAACTTAGGGGGGCGGGGGGGTGTGCAAGTGTATATATATATATATATATATATATATATATATATATATATATATATATATATATATATATATATATATATATATATATATATATATATACTTTGGGGGCCAATTTTTTTCACAATAACACATCTCTCCCTCTCTCTAAAAAGGGCAGCAACCCCTCTCTCTTCTCCCTCCCCATATTTTCTTCAAGTTCCACCACAAATCCACCTCCCACACCTCTCAAACTCAAGATTCAACCACATATTCATCATCTACACGTGATTTAGAGTCCGGGTACATTTGGTGTTGCTTAGAGGAGGTGTATTTCGGTTGGGATCCAAGAACAAGGGTTAGGGCTTTACTTCTCACTTATTGGGAGCTTGATCTTTGAGGTAGGAGACAAATTTCTACTCTCTCTGGTTGTATTTTGTTGATTTGTTGCATGTATCTTTGGATTGCCTACAAAATTTCTAGTTAAATTTGAATATCTACACAAATGGGTTTTTAGATTTTGAAAACCTCCATTGAAATGGGTTTTGTTTGATTGATTTTTGTTTCCATTTAATTGGTTGCTAAATCTACAAAATTTAATTGGTTGCTAAATCTACAAAATGGTGATTGATATACTCTTATTTCATGTTTTGTTGGTGTTTGAAACCCCTAATTTGACTTGGGTTGGAACCCCCTTTCATTCGGGAAAAGCTGTCGGTCGGGCACCTTTCATGCAGAAAAATTGCTCTTTCTACCGGTAGACACAATAGTACTCTACCGGTACAAAAACTCACTGGATTGTTTCTACCGGTAGACACAAAAGTGCTCTACCGGTACAGACTTGAAAAATATGAATTTTCATTCGTCTTGATCCCTTGACCTTCCGGTTGACTTGTTTGATTCCGTACTTAGTATATCCTCGTTGTGCACTTCATTAATGACCAAAATACCCCTTCATATCCTATCGTTGTAGGATTGGTGATAATGTTGATATTCCAACGTACTTTGACATATATAAACTTGTAAGAATGGGCGGTGTACGTCACATGAAATAAAAATGTATGATATTTGTTATATGGACATGCATGAAATACTTGGTGGCTATCGAACGAAATGTAAGTTGAACTTGTGTTTTGATAAGTGATGATATGAGTATAAGATGAATGACACGGGGCCCGAAAGGGTATGCCCGGAGTGACACGGGGCCCAATGGGGTATGCCCGGAGTGACACATGGCCTTTATGGCATGCCCGGAGTGACACGGGGCCTATATGGTATGCTCGGAGAACAATCCAACATTTAAAAGGAATGAGATGTATGTAGTTAATGTGTAGGGCACATGTGTGTGTGTCGGGTACAAGTCGAGTGCGAGAGACAAGAGTAAGTGGTTTTTTTTTTTTTTGAAATGTTTGAAAATGAGGTTCTTTGTGAAAGGTACGATACTTGATAAAATTGGATATGTATGAAATACTTGGTGGATTTTGGAACAAATGTGAGTTGATGGATTAATGAGATTTATAGTTTTGATTGTGACAATGGTTGATCGTGGACATATGACATGTTTGTGGTGATATAAGAGTCGACAAATGAGTTAGTGGGACATTTAGGTATTTTTGGATGTTTATGTATTTCATTGGACACTTAGGTGTCTTTTTAACATTTATGTGCCACTTGGATACTTGAGTTATTTGTGGATACATTGGTATTTCTTAGATACACGATTATTTTGTGATCATTAACCTCTTGCTTTAGTCCTCCTTCATGTGCATATATCATACTTCATACACCTAGCGTTTGTAGAATGGTTTCCTACTGGACTAGTGTAGCTCAACCTATCAATTTTCAGGTACACATCAAGGAACATGTGTTGGATGCTTGGAGTGTGGAAGCATTGCATGAAGCTTGTTCGATCATGAAGTTTTTTTATTCTCTCCATAGCTAGTATATTTTGAGAAATGATCATGTAACATTTACTTCTTAAATCTTTTGACAATATTTAATATATGTAAGAACTTTAATTCTTTTCGGTACTTATGTATTTGGGGTCCTTTTGGTGAGAGACACGTGAAATTTGATTTGAATATGTACAATTGACTTGACTTTTCAATGGTGTAAAGTATGACTTTGGTCTATCTTATGTGGATTTTATATGAATTTTGATTATTAAAAATGAGGGCATGACAGGGCAATCTTGCATCATGCATAACACCTCATTCATCCATGTAAATAGATTGCATGTACAGTATAATATAATTTGTTCATACCATTAGTACATAACCATTGGCAAAAACAAGAACACTCCTACACCTGGTTGGGCTCGAACTCCTCAACAAGGATTAATTCGAACTGAGTCAAGAGCAGAGCAGTCAGCTAGCCTTCCAGTTATGGCTAAGACCACATAACAGACAGAGAAGACCGAGGTTCAGATTCTCAAGGAAGCTTTGGAAGATCAACGAGCCACCAACAGCAAGCAAATGGCTCAGATGATGATCCTGATTCAAGATATCACTTCTCGGTTACCTTCACTGACCGGGGAATCGTCAAATAATCAGAACCATCCGAAGATGGAAGCCATGATGGCTAAGGTAGCCAAGCTTGAGGAATCAGTCCAGAAACAAGAAAAGATTGCAGCTACATGCATTGACATTAAGAAGTTATGCCTGTTCCCTGATGCTAAGCTGCCTGACAAGTTCAAGCCAATTGACTAGGACAAGTTTGATGGAAGCGGTGATCCGAAAGCACACTTGCAAACATATGTGGGTACCTTATCCATGTATGATGTGGAGAAGAGCGCCATGGCTCAAATGTTCCAGCAAACCCTGACAGGACCTGGCCTTCGTTGGTTTCTGAACTTAGACAATTCAAAGAAGAAGACTTGGGAGGACATTGGGGCAACCTTTGTGGCTCAGTATAACTACAACATCCAGCTGAAAATGACCGTTTGGGAGCTAGAATCCACAAAGATGGGAAAGAACAAATCTTTCGCCGACTTTGTCAAATGCTAGAGAGGGAAGGCTTCACAGATGATAGATAGACCTTCAAAGAAAGAACTGATGAGGATTACCACTCGGAACTTGGAACCGGATTTTGCTAAACACGTGGTGGTCTTTCAGACCTCCGCCGACTTCAAAACCTTTTATGAAGCCGCCCTTGCTATTGAAGACGTAATCCGCACTGGCATATTTGACAAAAGAGAATTTGTCTCTCGGCCTAAGCAAGTCTACTCCGGCAACAACAATACTTTTTCCCCCTTACCACTGTCTACAAAAAGCTCTGAGAGAAAAATGCCATCAAGCCTCTTGATCCACCCAAAGAGCTTCCCGCAAACCACAACCCAAATGTAACTGTGCCTTCCACAAAAGGCCCGACCATCATATCAACAATTGTATCCGCCTCAAACACATAGTCCAAGACTTTGTTGATGACGAGACCATCCCATTTCCCAAACAAAACCCAATACCATTTCCAATCCCTTGCCTAACCATAAACAAAATATCCAGATCAACCAAATATCCCTCAGCTCCACTTCAAAAGGCCAAGACCCTACTCAGTTCGATCCAAGCCTGCACATCGTGCCAGTCACTGAACCAAAACCCTTCGCCCCAGTGCCGGAGGACCTGAAAATTTATTCTACCAGAAATCCTGAACAGAAGCTCAAACTCAAATGGGGCGACCTCGTTAAAGAAGGCTTCACAGATGATAGACAGCCCAAAACATAGTGTACAGCGGCATCGTACGACATCCAAAATGCACTGTGCGGTATAGCTTTGGGTGCCGTACGACATCAGTGGAGAAATATTTTGCCTACTCTATTTCCTGAAACGCGATGCTCTGTTTTTGGAAAAACCAGGGGATTCAATTACAGCTGACCCCCCTTTTACTTTCTATTTTTGCATTTATACCCCCCTCTTGGTTGATTTTCTTGCATTTATATATTTGATTGTGTATTTTGTGATTCGTTATTGTTATTTATTTCTTTTAAAACATGTTATTTCTTTATATATTGTTTATGTGAAATAAAGTTTTTAATAAAATCTTTTTAGAAAAATCCCACAAATATTTAGTAGAGACCGGAAAATTCCGGGCACGCAGGGTGCATTTTTCAAACAAAACCTTCCCAGTGGGTAACCTGGCTCTCGAACCCAAATCTCTATTTTTCGCAGATCCAAACCCTTTTTCAGTGGCAAAAGAGTCATTATTTTTCTAAACAGTTTCTCGGGTACCTAACATTTCCCAAAAATTAAATCCCGAGTGGCGACTCTAAATTTTCCTTTTTCTCAGATCGCTCTTTTTTAAAAAAAAACAAAACAAAAAGTGGCACCGTCCACAACGGGACTCCTACTACATTGAACCCTGGTGCTGTCACTTCCATTGTCACTTTCAGCATCAACCAATCCACCCTTCCTAGCGCTCTTTCGTCTTCCTCGGGTTTGATTAGGGTGCAGATCAGATGATGGTGGAGGTGGGATGTCTCTATTTCCATCTGGAACACGTTGTTGTGTAGGTTGCTGGGGAGGTTGTGGGGGCGAGGGTTGAGAGATGGTAACAGGGTTTGGAGAGGGTGTGATGTTTTGATCGTTTAGAATAGGGTTCTTGAGGTTAACAGTGCGAGGCGGGCCGGGTGGGGTTAAAGGAATTGGGCTAGGGGAATCCAGGTTATGCTCTTTTGGGCCATTTCCACTTTTGACTTTCATCCATGTGGGCTGGCTAGTTTTGTTTTATGGTGTGGCCTTGTTGGATGGATTGGGCCGTTTCGAACCAAATGGGCTAGCATCAAACCAATTCAGAAGAGAGAATCTATTTTCTCTGTTATCCACTTTTTGCGAATTAGGGATTGGAGGTTTGCTGTTTCGGGCCATGTAGGATCGATCTGTGAATCTTTTACCCGTGTTAGACCTCCTGGGCTTCCTTTGCACCAAGGTCCAGTGACCATAAGCAAGGGTTTGGGCTGCTTTTCCACTGTTAGGCCCAGCTGTAGGGGTTTGGGCCACCTTGTCATCTGTAGCCGTTTCTCCCGACCATAAGAATTCTGGGTAGCTTCTCCCGGCGGTGAAACAGGTTTGTTTCCCCAGGAACATTGGCCCCTACGATGTCCAATTCTCCCACAACCAAAACACATGTTTTGT
>CM037158.1:17664029-17828694 GCA_020921065.1 Vaccinium darrowii | reverse complement strand
AAGGTATGTTCGGGATTCACCAGGGATCATTGATAACATAATGCTATTTAGTTCATCAACATCTGTGTTTTTTTGGTGCCAAGATACCACGTTCTTTTAGGTAAGAGTGGTCTTTGTAGTTGACACTCAGTTCTGGATAGATTGCATTAATCAATTCATGCAAAGCCCGATTTCCGTTTCTAATGAGAAACTGTTGGGGTATTTCAATCCAATTAGGCTCATTTCCTTCAATTAGAGCAATTCCAGGTATTTTCCCCTCACCAACTCTCAATATCCATTCAGCGAATTCACTTAGCTGTCGATGAGCTTGATTAGATGCAGCATTGGCCATAATACGCATATTCGTCCTGAGATGCAACACTTGACAGTGGTTCCAAATATTCGATGAGCTCACTGAAGCTGCAACTGTGGCCTCTTTTCGACCCTTTGGTACAACAGGTAAAATTTGACGAAAGTCACCCCCAAGGATAAATCGCTTTCCACCAAACACGCGATCACTCGAACAAAATTCCGTACCCTTTAGGATATCCCTAAAAGTGCGATCGACAGCTTCAAAACCATGCCGATGATGCATTGGAGCTTCATCCCATATAATCAATGATGCCTCTTGAATTAATTTTGCCATGTTTGACTGCTGGGTAATATCACATGATGAGAACTCGTTGAGGTTTATAGGAATTTTAAAGCGTGAATGGGCTGTTCTCCCTCCTGGCAATATCAAAGCTGCAATTGCAGATGATGCAACAGAAATGACAATTTTTCTTTCGGACCTAAACTTCGATATTAATGTTCTCCACAAATATGTTTTACCTGTTCCACCACTCTCTTGTATGAAAAACAAACCCCCTTTTTTGCCATTGTATGAATCCATCACAGTATTGTAAACATTTAATTGTTCACCATTCATACCTGCAAATAACTCATCAAACATTTGGTGCTCTGAAGCGACATCATACTCCAACTCTTCTCTAATAAGCCTATTTGTAACAAAATGAGCATCTCTGACGGATGGCATTGGCATCGGCGAAAAATCTTTGAGAGATCTCCCGTTTCTATTCAATATGTGTTCAATCTCAAGCAATCCCAAATTCTTCAAAGTCTCATCTTCAATATGCAAGGCGTTATCACTGGCATCTCGTCTAAGTCTATACATCAAGTCATCAGTGAGGCTTTTCCAATGTCTTTCCCATAAGTCCAATGGGTTCGTTACATCGGAAAACATGAGCATTGTACAGTACATATTTCGCAATTTTGATGCCGATGCCCACGTTGATGCCTCTGCCAATGCCTCATGCCATTCGTTATCATCATCAAGTAAACCAAGTGCTACACATGTTGATTTGAATGTCGCATGGATGATTCCATTTACGGTTCTTATATGTTCGAAACTTTCTGCACCACGTACTTTATTTAACAACATTCGCAAGTAATACCTTTCCCCTGATGTTGGATGTGCGTAGGGCAATCTACCAACACATTTGCCTTTTTTCCGCATATCCCATTGTTTGTTCTCTTTCTTCCAAACCCATTTTGTTGGAAATTCAACATAAGTGAGTTCTTTAGCTGTTTCGTTTGTTCTATTTGCTTCAAACCATTTGGTTAACATTGTATCATGAACTCCTTCCCGATCCAGAACGTCATGAAGGCAGTCATCGTCCCTAAAAATGACAAATTGTTCATCCGAAAGGTGATATTGTAATCGTTCAACTGGGGGATATTGATGTTGAAGTTCAAAATCAAAAATCCTCCAACACGCTTCAATTGCGGAGACATACCGAGCATCTAAATATTGCTTGATCTCGTCAATATTTTTGTAATGCCGTTGCCCATTACCATTTGAGATGATAACATTATCCTCAAGCACAACATTCGCACGATCAGGCCCTTTGGTAACATACTTGTACAAATACTTTATCAACTTTTGGTGTGCACATCGTTCAACATTAATATGAGCATTATACCTTACTAAAAGGTCGCGATTATAGGGGATGACCCATCTATTGTCAACAACAACACCATTTATGTTTATGGTGTTGTGCTCATCAAACCTACGCCTATAGGATACAAATCCATCTTCATCAATTGTTGTTTCAGTACAAAACTTTTTAGGATAATGTTTCGAGCACTTTCCATCCACCATACATGGAGCGCTTGGATTAGCTGCACCACATGGACCATGTATCATGAATCTAACAACGGTCTCATATGCCAATGGATCTCTATCTTTATCAGGCAACTCGTCGCAAATAATTTCATCAATATCCTCAGGTGATATTGGTTTGTCTCTTGATTCCAGTGTCAGAGTTATATGAGAGTGAGGCAATCCTCGTTTCTGGAACTCGATGACATATATAGCTGATTCAAAATATTAAAAATTACTATGTTAGGTTATTCATTGTAACTTTTTTTTTAGACACATAAAAAGAAGATAGCATAATAATACCTGACAATATTTTACCAAATAACTTATTTTTTTTCAAGTCGACCAATAGTTGTTTGAACATGATCCGAAACACTCTGGCAAGAATATCTGGTCTATCATGAGCACATTGGTTGGATATTCGCTGAAGCTCGTCTTTTATTTCTGGCCACGATGGATTACATGTGAACGTGATGAAAAGAACTGGGGATCCAACAGTTCTAAAGATCGCCATTGCATCTTGATAATGTTGAATCATATTCCGTGGTCCACCACTAAAAGACGATGGCAACACAAATCTTTTTCCTATTGCTGATGCATCTGCATCTCCAGCAACTACAGCATCTTCTAAACCCTGGTACAAATCTGCACGTAATTCTGACTGGTGGGTCTTGATCCAATTTAATCTATTCTGCTCGATTGCAGCGTAACAGTCTACAACAAATTGTTGAAATAAACGCCCTCCTCGAAGTAATGTTTTTCCTTATAAATATCGATGTTGCAATCTAAATGCATAAAATTCTCTCATTGATACATTTTCTCTTTTTATGTTCGAGGATGCTGTGAGAGGTATGTTGCACCTCCATCCATCCGTCCCGTATGGGAACAAAAGAGGATATTGTAATGGCATATAAGATGGAAGTATTTCACTGATTCTTCTTAAGCTACCATCTTTATTGTGGACAATGATGTCCCGATGAGTTTCAACAACAGTATCATCACCGATGATTATCGCTGCAACTTCATTTGCAGTTGGCCTGATATATTGCCGCTCTCCTCTGGAGTGCATGATGTGCACATGTAGACTTGGGACATTCTGGTTCAACATTGCATCTCTCGTAGTCCGAAATATTTGCACGTACGGATTACACAAATTTAGCATTTCCTTTAGCCCTTCCAGTGTCGACAAATCAATGGTAGATCTACCCCCACCACGATCACCCATCACATCCACACGATTTTGTAGTTCGTGTTCGGTGTCGTATATGTAAAGTTGTGCGAACTTCGGTTTTTGACCGGGAGTAGGTAGTAAGGATCCAATCCTATGATAATTTTCCCCGCTAATGCGAAATGTATATGGACCTCTACCATCTAAAACTGAATGATCCACTTTTCCGCCCATTGACGTGAAAGACATCATGGAATTATATGACCTTATGTTGTCCATAAAGTTTGCGTTGGTAAATCTTGTCTCGAAAAAGGTAGGAGCATTGGGCAATTGTGGCAAAATTACAATCCCTCCCTGACAACATAGTCTGAACTTAGGATTGGCTTTAGTACTGCACGTTGTTCTTTCTTTGAGCCACATGATGGCGTGACGTCGAGAACATACCATAGTTCTACGACCGAATTTCCATCTGCTCCTTACTCGTCCTCTTCTTTGACGTAACACAGCTGGAACAGCTGATATGAGAGAGCATTTTAGACAATTTAGATATGAAATTTTCCTATATATTTTGTGTATTCAACTACTTTAGATTAACTCATTAAATTTGTAGAATTATCGATCATTTTTTAAAATTAAAATTCTTCCTTGAAGAGAATTTTTATGACCTTTTTGTTTTTTTATCGAACAACAATCAACTGTATGGGGCAATTGTGACTAAATGGGTTTACTTATGGGTTCATGGTAATCTCTACCATACATGAACCCCTTTAATTTAAATTTTAACACCTTTTTGTATTAAATAACAATCTACTGGGTTCATGTGATTTTGATTTCTTAAAGTTAACGATCAATCATAAAGAAAATTATACGTAGGAGATTGAATACGATTGTTAAAGATTGTGTTAGTATATTTTTATTTTCATATTCACAATTGGTCCTAAAAGCAGGTTTTTTTCTTAACTTTTTGTATTGAACCACTACATGAAAGAGAGTGATCGGAGATGTCTTAGGTAAACTTGGCGAGTGAGACATCTTGAATATAAAAAATAGACTTGTCTAGCAACTACGCACTCTATCTTTACGAAAGAAAATTAACACTAAAACCGCCCATACTCAAACATGACCATTTCATTCGAAACATACATAGCAACTCAAAACCCGGTTTCTATACCCCATACTTTTTCGCTTGAATCGTCTTATTTAATATTAAAACTTTTAATGTATAGAATTAAAAATTCAGCAGTAATATAAGATACTTTTGAGAGCTTACCAATTGGGGCATTTGTATTTCGATTTTTCATTCCATTTACTTCTCTCGCACCCCTTTGGGATTGAACAATTTCATGTACTGGATCAATGTCAATTACTTCACCTATGTACACGGCATAACGGAGTTTGATTTAACTTGGATAAATTAATGTACTTATAACATTAACTATCCAAACATTAAATTATGTCTAAATTCTTACCATCTTGGGGATCGACAATCGGATTCACCTCTTGAACATCCTCCTGGGCCTCCCCATGTAATTGAGCTAATTGATTTACTGGGTGCATGTTCACTGCAACTTAAAATAAGAACGGTAATGAAAAAAATTATTACAAACCAAAGTATTAGGCAATATGAAATTTTAAGCTTCATGGTAAAAACAAAAAAAAAAATATGATTTTTATTTAGCCTGTTAGTATTACCAAATACTTACCATTTTGGGGATCGCTAATCAGATTCACCTCATCAACAACTTCTTGAGCATCATCATGTAAATGAGGTACTTCACTCTTATCTGATGCATGTGCCCTGCAAATTAAAATAAGTTCGAAAATAAAAAAGTTATAATTATACTAATCTTAAATATTAGGTTATCTTGGTGGGTCAATAGCGTGAATGGGTATTATAAGTCCTAAACATTTTGTGGGTCAGTTTTCACATTTTGGATTTAATAGCTACTTGATCATGTACCAACTTAAAACTATTACATATTAAAATCAGTGCAATTTTGAGTTCAGAACCTAGATTGACAACTTCATTTCGATTAAGTCGTCATAGCATAATAAGGGTATTTTCAGTCCTCATAGATGTTGATTAAAAATTATTTTTGTAGTACCATGTCACCCAAAAAAATAAAGTGGATTTGTTATAATCTCAATTGAAGAGTTTTTTTAAAAAAAAATGTAATAAGAAGTTTTTTTAAAAAAATGAAAAATTGGACAGTATAACCGGAGTTACAATGTAAAGAAAGGCGCAATGTAACATTGTTTTTTTTTTTTTCCTGACTCCTCTCTCTCTCTCTCTCTCTCTCTCTCTCTCTCTCTATATATATATATATATATATATATATATATATATATATATATATATATATATATATATATATATATATATATATATATATATATATGAGATAGTAGGTGTGCAACCAAAACCGAAGTCGGGCTAGGGCAACCCAAGCATCAGGCCGACCATGGTCATTAGGCTGCATAAAAACAGAAGAGCATCTTACGTAGCAACTTTATCTTTCTTGAGTTCTCATACCATAATAAGGGTACTTTAAAAGTTGATAAAATCTTATGTTACCTATTTGCGGGTCAGCTTCCATAACTTGTTCTCCAATTTCTGCTTGAGCATCCTCATTAGGCAGCATATTATTTTCTTCATCTAATTAAAAGGATTAAGTGGATTTGTTATAATCTAAATTAAAAAATAAATTCTTTATTAAGTTAGTACAATGAGTTAATTGAAGAGTTTGTTTTAAAAAATGGAATGAGATTTTTTTTTTTTTTAAGATGGAACTTGAACAACCTCCTGGGCCACCCCATGTAATTGAGCTAATTGATTTACTGGGTGCATGTTCACTCCAACTTAAAATAAGAACGGTAATGAAAAAATTTATTACAAACCAAAGTATTAGGCAATATTGAATTTTAAGCTTCATGGTAAAAACAAATAAAAAATATGATTTTTATTAGCAAATACTTACCATTTTGGGGATTGCTAATCAGATTCACCTCTTCAACAACTTCTTGAGCATCATCATGTAACTGGGCTACTTCACTTATCTGATGCATGTGCCCTGCAAATTATAATAAGATTAAAAATGAAAAAGTTATAATTATACTAATCTTAAATATTAGGTTATCTTGGTGGGTCAATAGCGTGAATGGGTACTGTAAGTGCTGAACATTTTGTGGGTCAGTTTTCACATTTTGGATTTAATAGCTACTTGATCATGTAGCAACTTAAAACTATTATATACATATTAAAATCAGACCAATTTTGGGTTCAAAACCTAGATTGACAACTTCATTTCGATTAAGTCCTCATAGATGTTGATAAAAACTTATTTTTGTAGTATCATGTCACAAAAAAAAAAAAAGTGGATTTGTTGTAATCTCAATTGAAGAGTTTCTTTAAAAAATGCAATGAGTAGTTTTTTTGTAGAAAAAAAATTGGAACTTGGTTAAAACACTATAACCGGAGTTACAATGTAAAGAAAGGTGCAATGTAACATTGTTTTTTTTTTCCCTGACTTCTATATCTTTTTTTTTTTTTTACTTAATAGTAGGTGGCCAACCAAAACTGAAGTCGGGCAAACAAAGATGCTATCTTTTCTTAATTATCATTTGTCCTTTCTGTTCTAAAAGATGAATGCAAAAGAATGTTTTGGTGTAGCTCAAGTTGTTGTACCTCTCTTCAGTAAGTGTTGAATGCTTGTGATTCAATGAGAAGGTTTTGGAATACTTCACTGTGATGTATGATTCAATTTTCTTTGAATGTTTTGTATGGTATTTATTACGCATTTGCACATTTTTGTATCTTTGTACTCTGAAGACCGGCAACTCTTAAAAACCATCACAATCCAAGAACAATGAGAGATGCTTTTGCACAATCTCAACTTCTTAGGCATGTTTTCTCATTAATGTATAGCAGAAAATAGCGTGTAAATAAAAACACAAATTTTAGAAATCAACGGGTTACACCGATCGTGCGAGGCACGAGGGTGACTCACCTAGTAGTTAAAAATGTCGAGAGAAATAGGGGAACTCACCTGGTAGTTAAAAATGTCGAGAGAAATAGGGGAAATTCTGTTTGTTTCAGTTCAGATGTTTTGACTTCATAATTTCTTCAAGTGCAACAATTGTCATCTAATTTTGTAAATTGTGGGCTAACAGCGTATTAGCTTAACTCTTAATTTGAACTGTTGCTATAAGCCATTGTCACAGATGTTTTCTTCTGCATTCAACCTCCTCATAATTTCTTCGTATGCATTATTCGCGGCTCTGTTAACTGCTATGGCCTTCTTGGGAGGGTAATGAGCTCTTCCAACAATCTCATTGTCCACGAGAACTTTGAATTCCTTGCTTGCACTCCATAAATCTACATAGTCTAATTTGAGTCCACGCTTCTGGCATAATTCGGTCAGCTTTGTTACTGGATGTGTTTGAAGTGTCTGTGGAGTTATCATTGGCTCCAACAACCTTTTGACTACCTGAAAAAGAGAGAGAATTCAATTGCATAAATCAGTGTGTGATCTTTGGAGTGATTATTGGCTCCAACAACCTTT
Source organism: Vaccinium darrowii (assembly GCA_020921065.1). Classification (NCBI taxonomy): domain Eukaryota; kingdom Viridiplantae; phylum Streptophyta; class Magnoliopsida; order Ericales; family Ericaceae; genus Vaccinium; species Vaccinium darrowii. The sequence goes on along the minus strand of CM037158.1, from coordinate 17,820,824 downwards.
TGACTACCCGAAAAAGAGAGAATTCAATTACATAAATCAGTGTGTGATTAGATCTTAGTATATTCGTGCTTGGATGGCGGCTCAAGATCAGCCTTGGGAAAACCTTATATTCCCTGAGGCGGGTCTACGAATGAAACCTAATTGGGTATATGGTTCCTATATACTCAAGTGAATCGAAACCACGCAATTTCTTCCCCTCTAATGCATGTAAACTTAAATAGGATTAGATATGAAGCGTTAATCTCTTCTTTCTAGAATTTTACTCCAATGAGAAAACCTTTCACTGACGTGCGGCCGTGTTTTTCACAGGATTTCTTGTTACTCATATTAGCATTGTCACTTTGAATATCTCCAGGTGTTTTCACCAATAACATTTTCCGATTGACAGAATGTCCCACTACTGACACAAGATCGTGTTATTTTCCAAATGAAAAATATAGTACTTTTGCATAAATTCTTTCATCTGGGCACCAATTTAAAAACCTAATTGTCTAAATTGGTGATTTTTTTTTTAAATACTACGCACATGAGTGCTTTATTTTGTGTTGTGCTCGGGGTCAGCACGCACATGAATTCGAGGCAAAAACTCCGTTGTATATATACACACACACATATATGCACATTAAAACCTCACCGAAGAGCCACAATTGGCTCCCCCTCACTTAGCCTCACCCTCTCTCATATTGCTACACCACACACCTCACCTCTCAAATAAAATCCGTACTTATAGGGATTCTCTGGGGAAGCAAACCAAACAAGGGTAGGGAGTCAAGATTTGCGCCACACAAATCTTCAACAAATATGGCTTTACTTTATCCCAAACTTTGACTAGGAGCATCTTCACTCACATGGGTGAATTCCAACATTTAAAACAATTTTTTGTGATGGACTACATTTATAGAATGAAAGGAGTATCGATATGAATTGCAAGCCCTATTAAGGCTTGTTGGCTTATGTAGATTGTTGTATTTTTGGATTTTCTCTCTTCGTTTTCATTTTCGACGACCCGTAAATGGACAACTACTGCAAAAAGAGATGGAAGGGAAGTGTGATGAAGAAGAAGAACCTTTCCAGTAGTGTCAATTGAGCGGCTGTCTATAAAAATGGCTCCTATTATGGATTCAACTATATCAGCTAGGACTTTTGGTGCATTTACCAGCCCCCAGGAATGCAAATGATAGTCTGCAATTTCGTCCATAAATTGTCTAATCTGTCACAAATGGAACAAGCATTGTAAGACTACAAAATTTGGACATTGGAAAATCAAAATTTGTAATTCTGTGCTTGTTGAAATTTGTAGAACTTAAGCTTTTGGATTAGAAAATCAAGATTAGAATACTTGTTCATCCAGTTGGGGGTTCTTATGCCGCAAATAATTGTACAAACCACGCTCAACGGCCACACGTCCGAGCTTCTTTGTGTCAACATTGGCAGATTGGAGCCGAGTCAGTTTCCCCGGCAGCAACTTCGGGTACGCGAAATAGTCCGTTGTCGAAATCAACACATTCAGCACCGAGTCGCCGATGTACTCGAGCAGCTCGTAAGATGACGTCGTCATTGTCGTCGTCAGGCACGAGGCGTGGGTGAAGGCTTGGTGTAATAGGCTTGGGTTTCTAAATTTGTAGCCGATGATTTTTTCTACCTCGTTCAGGCTCGGAAACGGCTCGGTCGCTGGTTTTTCTTTCTCTTCCTGTGATTTTTTGTTGTGGAGAATCTCCCAAACATTTTTAAAAATATGAAGAAAATTGGGGAGAGTGAAGGGGCCAAACACCCCCCTAGCACCCCCCCTTGTCCGCCCCTGGTGGAGATGGAGTTGGTTTTGGTCTTTGTTGGGTTCCATTACCGGCCGTTGCGTGTGGTAGAAGACACAGAGAGAGAGAGAGAGAGAGAGAGAGAGAGAGAGAGAGAGAGAGAGAGAGAGAGAGAGAGAGAGAGAGGACTCTTGTTATGTTTGAATTGTTGAGCCTTATGAATGAAGGACTCACGCCTTACAAGCCTCATTGGTGTGCATGAAGGACTCATGCCTTACAAGCCTTATTGGTGTGCATGAAGGACTCGTGCATGAATGTCTGTTAAGATTGGCACCACGTGGCGCCAACCGGGCACTGAAAAATATCAATTCACAATGGCCAGGAAAATCTCTGAATTGGTGATTTCCTTTACTCCATTTATTTACGGATTAAATAAATGGAGTAATTGAATGTACACATTGCCTGTACAGACCCCTGAATTGGTGATTTCCTGGCTCTTAACAAGAGGTCAACCATAGAGAGAAACTCCAATACATATTTCCTACTCTATCCTTCGATGTACTATGTACTAGCATCAAACCCGTGCTATGCACGGAGCGAATCCAAGTGCACATGCTTAATCAAAATTCAAACCAAACAAACTTCGACATATTTTAAATTGTCGCAATTCGTAAAGAATTCATGACATCTACTCACAATCTAGTAGAAGTAAAATAAACAAATGTGTCTGAAACTTAACCCAATATCTAAAACTGTCATAATGATTCCCAATGCCTTTCTAAAGTTGTCATCACGATGATTCCAATGCTCCTTTGTCATTCCTCGATCGTCCTACATGTATAAGATTAAAAAATTATTAAAATCAAGACATATTAGACAACATCAATTTATATTTATTATCATATGGCAATGAAGGCAATTGTGTCTATTACCTTTGAATAGATACAAACACTCTTCGGACCAATCAATTGTTAACACATATGTCACCACAGGAGTACATTGTTCATCACGTAGAGGTTTTGGAGCTGGTATAATGAATGCATATGCACGATCATGGTACTGAGAAATGTACTCTCGTAACATGTTGACCCCATTATTCTGTTAAAACAATACAAAGTAAGGTGTTGGTGTAGTTATACACTGAATTTATATTTAATTGTTTGGTTTTTTACCTTTGACATAATTTTTTTCAAATAGGACGGTACGCATCGCAAGATAAATTCTGCCTTTGTGTCCTTTACCAAAATCTCCATTGACCCAGTGGAGTCTTTCACCGTCATTTTGACATTATACCTAAAGATTCATGCAATCAATTCAAACCATCTGAATATGATACCTTATGCATGGGGATTTTTTTTAAAAAATGTTTAATACCTAGTTATTGTATGGGCATCCTCTAGTCCGCATCGATGACAAATATAATGACCATATTGATCATCCACTCTTTGGAAACAGGTCTTGCACAAATTAACCCACAAGTGTTCAATGTCTATTTTCTCGATGCGTCCAGTAATGCGAAAATGTTGAGCCTACACAAATATTTCAATAATTGAGGCATAGGTATAAAATGGAACAAAATTATTAACCTCAAAATCAAACACGAAGAAATCTTACGTTCGGCATTGACGCAAACTCCTTTATGTGGATCCTCTTTGCATTTGATATTAATACTGACTGGTAAATTGAAAATCCATTCATCCGATTCCACACTACCAACTTCTTTATGCATTTGTCATTGGCGAGCCTAGGTTAGCAAGTCGGATTGTTAGTCCTATTGATAATAATTGCAAGAAAAATAATATTCATCTTAATTCTATGATGTAGATTGAGGGTTAACATATTGTAATGATATAGCTTGAATGATTAATACATATTTAACTTGATTACCAAGAAAAATATATCTATATATGTTAAACTTACCATTCACGGAGGCCTGCTGTACGAAATTGGTGGTTAACATATAATTTGCTAGTCGTTGATGATGTGCTGAGTTGTGGACCTAGAAGATAAAATAACAATTAATTTCTGAATTATTATTTTTAAAAATGTTTAAAAATAGTAGATATCATAATCACATACCGTGAAAGTATTCAACCTTCAACCCCGTAGCAAATAAAACATTATTACTGAGCAGACTATTAAGAAGATGCACCCCATCTTGTGTTGCGAATTCATCCCATAACGTAAGCCGAACAAATGTCATACTGTTTACCAATTTTGTCATAGAGAATAAAGGTTAAATGCAAATCTTACGAATTTATTTAACAAACATATAAATTACCTTCGATCGAGCAGCACAATGTCTCTAACCGTAGATCGTTTATTTGGAGTAATTCGACTTTCAGAGACGTTAACAACCAATCCAACCACATCTGCATAATATATAGCAATCGTGTTAAGATTTTAAAAAAACGGAAGTAAAATATGTAGGAAATTCAAATTCAGTGTATGATGGTTACTCATGCTTATAGTGTACTATGCAAGTAAAATATTTGAAGAACAACATACCTATCATTTGCTCATCTTGACCAAGGAATTTATGAATCTCTGATAATCTTACACTGAAATCCCAATGAAGAGGGATTTCATCACATCGAAAGACTACATGGTCAACTCTTGTATCCTCGCTGAAAGACATCTTGTAATGATATGGGACAAAATTATACTTTTCATCAGCTGGTAAAATATCAACTCCCCTTAAAAAATAGACCCTTCCCTGGTAAAGATGCGCTCTAAAATAATCGACTTCTTCAGGCCCTACAATTGCTTCCATAGCATGACCCTAAAGAGGAAAAGTATATAAATCACAATCATTGAATTATCATATTAACTTTGTATTAATCACATTGAATAAGTTATCAAAGTACCTGTTCATCGAGTAAAACTAATTTGAGCGTCACACGGTGTGAAGTAATGACTTGTACCATCCTTATTAATCGAGCCTTGACTTTCCATTTATTTCCATATGGAACCAAATCAGCAAAAGGAGGATAAGGAACAACTATATCACCTATACACCATCAACATTTAACATAGCATAGAAATAAATAGTTAGATTACTAGAAATTCACAACATATAGGAAAGACCCTAGGAAATTGCCATTATATTAAAAATGTCTTGATAGTTGCTATTTTATCCAATCAATTACAATTATTGTACTGAACAAAAACTTATTCTAAAATTTTGTTATGCCACTTGAAATGTCTTCAAGGAGATCTCGATACACAACATTTTTTGTGTAATTCCACGGTTGGCCATCCTTGTTCACAATCAATATCTTCAAACCGGAAGGTGTAGTGACACGCGATATAGCAACATAGAACTGACCATGCGAGAACACAGGATTAGGAAGGTATACACCAACCTTTTTTAGCGTTTGGCCTTGACTTTCATTTATTGTCATGGCAAACGCCAATTTTATGGGAAATTGCCTTCTTTTCATCATAAAAGGTGTATGGGTATTAGAAGGTGTCAAAATTATGCGCAGAATCAAGAATGTTTCACCAGCATTAGAACCCGTTAGAACCTCTGCCTCAATTACTTTTTCACCCATCTTCCAAATTATGAGACGGGTCCCATTGCATAGACCTTGAGATTGATTGAGATTTCTCAACAATATTATAGGTGCTCCCACTTTCAGCTCTAGAGAGTGGGTTGGGATTCCTGGAAAGTTTAATGAGTGTAATAATTCTGGTGGATTCATGCCATCTTCGAAACTACCATTTTCAATTGGACATAATGTATCTGCGCTAAGGTATGTTCGGGATTCACCAGGGATCATTGATAACATAATGCTATTTAGTTCATCAACATCTGTGTTTTTTGGTGCCAAGATACCACGTTCTTTTAGGTAAGAGTGGTCTTTGTAGTTGACACTCAGTTCTGGATAGATTGCATTAATCAATTCATGCAAAGCCCGATTTCCGTTTCTAATGAGAAACTGTTGGGGTATTTCAATCCAATTAGGCTCATTTCCTTCAATTAGAGCAATTCCAGGTATTTTCCCCTCACCAACTCTCAATATCCATTCAGCGAATTCACTTAGCTGTCGATGAGCTTGATTAGATGCAGCATTGGCCATAATACGGATATTCGTCTTGAGATGCAACACTTGACAGTGGTTCCAAATATTCGATGAGCTCACTGAAGCTGCAACTGTGGCCTCTTTTCGACCCTTTGGTACAACAGGTAAAATTTGACGAAAGTCACCCCCAAGGATAAATAGCTTTCCACCAAACACGCGATCACTCGAACAAAATTCCGTACCCTTTAGTATATCCCTAAAAGTGCGATCGACAGCTTCAAAACCATGCCGATGATGCATTGGAGCTTCATCCCATATAATCAATGATGCCTCTTGAATTAATTTTGCCATGTTTGACTGCTGGGTAATATCACATGATGAGAACTCGTCGAGGTTTATAGGAATTTTAAAGCGTGAATGGGCTGTTCTCCCTCCTGGCAATATCAAAGCTGCAATTGCAGATGATGCAACAGAAATGACAATTTTTCTTTCGGACCTAAACTTCGATATTAATGTTCTCCACAAATATGTTTTACCTGTTCCACCACTCTCTTGTATGAAAAACAAACCCCCTTTTTTGCCATTGTATGAATCCATCACAGTATTGTAAACATTTAATTGTTCACCATTCATACCTGCAAATAACTCATCAAACATTTGGTGCTCTGAAGCGACATCATACTCCAACTCTTCTCTAATAAGCCTATTTGTAACAAAATGAGCATCTCTGACGGATGGCATTGGCATCGGCGGAAAATCTTTGAGAGATCTCCCGTTTCTTTTCAATATGTGTTCAATCTCAAGCAATCCCAAATTCTTCAAAGTCTCATCTTCAATATGCAAGGCGTTATCACTGGCATCTCGTCTAAGTCTATACATCAAGTCATCAGTGAGGCTTTTCCAATGTCTTTCCCATAAGTCCAATGGGTTCGTTACATCGGAAAACATGAGCATTGTACAGTACATATTTCGCAATTTTGATGCCGATGCCCACGTTGATGCCTCTGCCAATGCCTCATGCCATTCGTTATCATCATCAAGTAAACCAAGTGCTACACATGTTGATTTGAATGTCGCATGGATGATTCCATTTACGGTTCTTATATGTTCGAAACTTTCTGCACCACGTACTTTATTTAACAACATTCGCAAGTAATACCTTTCCCCTGATGTTGGATGTGCGTAGGGCAATCTACCAACACATTTGCCTTTTTTCCGCATATCCCATTGTTTGTTCTCTTTCTTCCAAACCCATTTTGTTGGAAATTCAACATAAGTGAGTTCTTTAGCTGTTTCGTTTGTTCTATTTGCTTCAAACCATTTGGTTAACATTGTATCATGAACTCCTTCCCGATCCAGAACGTCATGAAGGCAGTCATCGTCCCTAAAAATGACAAATTGTTCATCCGAAAGGTGATATTGTAATCGCTCAACTGGGGGATATTGATGTTGAAGTTCAAAATCAAAAATCCTCCAACACGCTTCAATTGCGGAGACATACCGAGCATCTAAATATTGCTTGATCTCGTCAATATTTTTGTAATGCCGTTGCCCATTACCATTTGAGATGATAACATTATCCTCAAGCACAACATTCGCACGATCAGGCCCTTTGGTAACATACTTGTACAAATACTTTATCAACTTTTGGTGTGCACATCGTTCAACATTAATATGAGCATTATACCTTACTAAAAGGTCGCGATTATAGGGGATGACCCATCTATTGTCAACAACAACACCATTTATGTTTATGGTGTTGTGCTCATCAAACCTACGCCTATAGGATACAAATCCATCTTCATCAATTGTTGCTTCAGTACAAAACTTTTTAGGATAATGTTTCGAGCACTTTCCATCCACCATACATGGAGCGCTTGGATTAGCTGCACCACATGGACCATGTATCATGAATCTAACAACGGTCTCATATGCCAATGGATCTCTATCTTTATCAGGCAACTCGTCGCAAATAATTTCATCAATATCCTCAGGTGATATTGGTTTGTCTCTTGATTCCAGTGTCAGAGTTATATGAGAGTGAGGCAATCCTCGTTTCTGGAACTCGATGACATATATAGCTGATTCAAAATATTAAAAATTACTATGTTAGGTTATTCATTGTAACTTTTTTTTTAGACACATAAAAAGAAGATAGCATAATAATACCTGACAATATTTTACCAAATAACTTATTTTTTTTCAAGTCGACCAATAGTTGTTTGAACATGATCCGAAACACTCTGGCAAGAATATCTGGTCTATCATGAGCACATTGGTTGGATATTCGCTGAAGCTCGTCTTTTATTTCTGGCCACGATGGATTACATGTGAATGTGATGACAAGATCTGGGGATCCAACAGTTCTAAAGATCGCCATTGCATCTTGATAATGTTGAATCATATTCCGTGGTCCACCACTAAAAGACGATGGCAACACAAATCTTTTTCCTATTGCTGATGCATCTGCATCTCCAGCAACTACAGCATCTTCTAAACCCTGGTACAAATCTGCACGTAATTCTGACTGGTGGGTCTTGATCCAATTTAATCTATTCTGCTCGATTGCAGCGTAACAGTCTACAACAAATTGTTGAAATAAACGCCCTCCTCGAAGTAATGTTTTTCCTTCTAAATATCGATGTTGCAATCTAAATGCATAAAATTCTCTCATTGATACATTTTCTCTTTTTATGTTTGAGGATGCTGTGAGAGGTATGTTGCACCTCCATCCATCCGTCCCGTATGGGAACAAAAGAGGATATTGTAATGGCATATACGATGGAAGTATTTCACTGATTCTTCTTAAGCTACCATCTTTATTGTGGACAATGATGTCCCGATGAGTTTCAACACCAGTATCATCACCGATGATTATCGCTGCAACTTCATTTGCAGTTGGCCTGATATATTGCCGCTCTCCTCTGGAGTGCATGATGTGCACATGTAGACTTGGGACATTCTGGTTCAACATTGCATCTCTCGTAGTCCGAAATATTTGCACGTACGGATTACACAAATTTAGCATTTCCTTTAGCCCTTCCAGTGTCGACAAATCAATGGTAGATCTACCCCCACCACGATCACCCATCACATCCACACGATTTTGTAGTTCGTGTTCGGTGTCGTATATGTAAAGTTGTGCGAACTTCGGTTTTTGACCGGGAGTAGGTAGTAAGGATCCAATCCTATGATAATTTTCCCCGCTAATGCGAAATGTATATGGACCTCTACCATCTAAAACTGAATGATCCACTTTTCCGCCCATTGACGTGAAAGACATCATGGAATTATATGACCTTATGTTGTCCATAAAGTTTGCGTTGGTAAATCTTGTCTCGAAAAAGGTAGGAGCATTGGGCAATTGTGGCAAAATTACAATCCCTCCCTGACAACATAGTCTGAACTTAGGATTGGCTTTAGTACTGCACGTTGTTCTTTCTTTGAGCCACATGATGGCGTGACATCGAGAACATACCATAGTTCTACGACCGAATTTCCATCTGCTCCTTACTCGTCCTCTTCTTTGACGTAACACAGCTGGAACAGCTGATATGAGAGAGCATTTTAGACAATTTAGATATGAAATTTTCCTATATATTTTGTGTATTCAACTACTTTAGATTAACTCATTAAATTTGTAGAATTATCGATCATTTTTTAAAATTAAAATTCTTCCTTGAAGAGAATTTTTATGACCTTTTTGTTTTTTTATCGAACAACAATCAACTGTATGGGGCAATTGTGACTAAATGGGTTTACTTATGGGTTCATGGTAATCTCTACCATACATGAACCCCTTTAATTTAAATTTTAACACCTTTTTGTATTAAATAACAATCTACTGGGTTCATGTGATTTTGATTTCTTAAAGTTAACGATCAATCATAAAGAAAATTATACGTAGGAGATTGAATACGATTGTTAAAGATTGTGTTAGTATATTTTTATTTTCATATTCACAATTGGTCCTAAAAGCAGGTTTTTTTCTTAACTTTTTGTATTGAACCACTACATGAAAGAGAGTGATCGGAGATGTCTTAGGTAAACTTGGCGAGTGAGACATCTTGAATATAAAAAATAGACTTGTCTAGCAACTACGCACTCTATCTTTACGAAAGAAAATTAACACTAAAACCGCCCATACTCAAACATGACCATTTCATTCGAAACATACATAGCAACTCAAAACCCGGTTTCTATACCCCATACTTTTTCGCTTGAATCGTCTTATTTAATATTAAAACTTTTAATGTATAGAATTAAAAATTCAGCAGTAATATAAGATACTTTTGAGAGCTTACCAATTGGGGCATTTGTATTTCGATTTTTCATTCCATTTACTTCTCTCGCACCCCTTTGGGATTGAACAATTTCATGTACTGGATCAATGTCAATTACTTCACCTATGTACACGGCATAACGGAGTTTGATTTAACTTGGATAAATTAATGTACTTATAACATTAACTATCCAAACATTAAATTATGTCTAAATTCTTACCATCTTGGGGATCGACAATCGGATTCACCTCTTGAACATCCTCCTGGGCCTCCCCATGTAATTGAGCTAATTGATTTACTGGGTGCATGTTCACTGCAACTTAAAATAAGAACGGTAATGAAAAAAATTATTACAAACCAAAGTATTAGGCAATATGAAATTTTAAGCTTCATGGTAAAAACAAAAAAAAAATATGATTTTTATTTAGCCTGTTAGTATTAGCAAATACTTACCATTTTGGGGATTGCTAATCAGATTCACCTCATCAACAACTTCTTGAGCATCATCATGTAAATGAGGTACTTCACTTATCTGATGCATGTGCCCTGCAAATTAAAATAAGTTCGAAAATAAAAAAGTTATAATTATACTAATCTTAAATATTAGGTTATCTTGGTGGGTCAATAGCGTGAATGGGTATTATAAGTCCTAAACATTTTGTGGGTCAGTTTTCACATTTTGAATTTAATAGCTACTTGATCATGTACCAACTTAAAACTATTACATATTAAAATCAGGGCAATTTTGAGTTCAGAACCTAGATTGACAACTTCATTTCGATTAAGTCGTCATAGCATAATAAGGGTATTTTCAGTCCTCATAGATGTTGATTAAAAATTATTTTTGTAGTACCATGTCACCCAAAAAAATAAAGTGGATTTGTTATAATCTCAATTGAAGAGTTTTTTTAAAAAAAAATGTAATAAGAAGTTTTTTTAAAAAAATGAAAAATTGGACAGTATAACCGGAGTTACAATGTAAAGAAAGGCGCAATGTAACATTGTTTTTTTTTTTTCCTGACTCCTCTCTCTCTCTCTCTCTCTCTCTCTCTCTCTCTCTATATATATATATATATATATATATATATATATATATATGATAGTAGGTGTGCAACCAAAACCGAAGTCGGGCTAGGGCAACCCAAGCATCAGGCCGACCATGGTCATTAGGCTGCATAAAAACAGAAGAGCATCTTACGTAGCAACTTTATCTTTCTTGAGTTCTCATACCATAATAAGGGTACTTTAAAAGTTAATAAAATCTTATGTTACCTATTTGCGGGTCAGCTTCCATAACTTGTTCTCCAATTTCTGCTTGAGCATCCTCATTAGGCAGCATATTATTTTCTTCATCTAATTAAAAAGATTAAGTGGATTTGTTATAATCTAAATTAAAAAATAAATTCTTTATTAAGTTAGTACAATGAGTTAATTGAAGAGTTTGTTTTAAAAAATGGAATGAGATTTTTTTTTTTTTTTTAAGATGGAACTTGAACAACCTCCTGGGCCTCCCCATGTAATTGAGCTAATTGATTTACTGGGTGCATGTTCACTCCAACTTAAAATAAGAACGGTAATGAAAAAATTTATTACAAACCAAAGTATTAGGCAATATTGAATTTTAAGCTTCATGGTAAAAACAAATAAAAAATATGATTTTTATTAGCAAATACTTACCATTTTGGGGATTGCTAATCAGATTCACCTCTTCAACAACTTCTTGAGCATCATCATGTAACTGGGCTACTTCACTTATCTGATGCATGTGCCCTGCAAATTATAATAAGATTAAAAATGAAAAAGTTATAATTATACTAATCTTAAATATTAGGTTATCTTGGTGGGTCAATAGCGTGAATGGGTACTGTAAGTGCTGAACATTTTGTGGGTCAGTTTTCACATTTTGGATTTAATAGCTACTTGATCATGTAGCAACTTAAAACTATTATATACATATTAAAATCAGACCAATTTTGGGTTCAAAACCTAGATTGACAACTTCATTTCGATTAAGTCCTCATAGATGTTGATAAAAACTTATTTTTGTAGTATCATGTCACAAAAAAAAAAAAGTGGATTTGTTGTAATCTCAATTGAAGAGTTTCTTTAAAAAATGCAATGACTAGTTTTTTTGTAGAAAAAAAATTGGAACTTGGTTAAAACACTATAACCGGAGTTACAATGTAAAGAAAGGTGCAATGTAACATTGTTTTTTTTTTCCCTGACTTCTATATCTTTTTTTTTTTTTTACTTAATAGTAGGTGGCCAACCAAAACTGAAGTCGGGCAAACAAAGATGCTATCTTTTCTTAATTATCATTTGTCCTTTCTGTTCTAAAAGATGAATGCAAAAGAATGTTTTGGTGTAGCTCAAGTTGTTGTACCTCTCTTCAGTAAGTGTTGAATGCTTGTGATTCAATGAGAAGGTTTTGGAATACTTCACTGTGATGTATGATTCAATTTTCTTTGAATGTTTTGTATGGTATTTATTACGCATTTGCACATTTTTGTATCTTTGTACTCTGAAGACCGGCAACTCTTAAAAACCATCACAATCCAAGAACAATGAGAGATGCTTTTGCACAATCTCAACTTCTTAGGCATGTTTTCTCATTAATGTATAGCAGAAAATAGCGTGTAAATAAAAACACAAATTTTAGAAATCAACGGGTTACACCGATCGTGCGAGGCACGAGGGTGACTCACCTAGTAGTTAAAAATGTCGAGAGAAATAGGGGAACTCACCTGGTAGTTAAAAATGTCGAGAGAAATAGGGGAAATTCTGTTTGTTTCAGTTCAGATGTTTTGACTTCATAATTTCTTCAAGTGCAACAATTGTCATCTAATTTTGTAAATTGTGGGCTAACAGCGTATTAGCTTAACTCTTAATTTGAACTGTTGCTATAAGCCATTGTCACAGATGTTTTCTTCTGCATTCAACCTCCTCATAATTTCTTCGTATGCATTATTCGCGGCTCTGTTAACTGCTATGGCCTTCTTGGGAGGGTAATGAGCTCTTCCAACAATCTCATTGTCCACGAGAACTTTGAATTCCTTGCTTGCACTCCATAAATCTACATAGTCTAATTTGAGTCCACGCTTCTGGCATAATTCAGTCAGCTTTGTTACCGGATGTGTTTGAAGTGTCTGTGGAGTTATCATTGGCTCCAACAACCTTTTGACTACCTGAAAAAGAGAGAGAATTCAATTGCATAAATCAGCGTGTGATCTTTGGAGTGATTATTGGCTCCAACAACCTTTTGACTACCCGAAAAAGAGAGAATTCAATTACATAAATCAGTGTGTGATTAGATCTTAGTATATTCGTGCTTGGATGGCGGCTCAAGATCAGCCTTGGGAAAACCTTATATTCCCTGAGGCGGGTCTACGAATGAAACTTAATTGGGTATATGGTTCCTATATACTCAAGTGAATCGAAACCATGCAATTTCTTCCCCTCTAATGCATGTAAACTTAAATAGGATTAGATATGAAGCGTTAATCTCTTCTTTCTAGAATTTTACTCCAATGAGAAAACCTTTCACTGACGTGCGGCCGTGTTTTTCACAGGATTTCTTGTTACTCATATTAGCATTGTCACTTTGAATATCTCCAGGTGTTTTCACCAATAACATTTTCCGATTGACAGAATGTCCCACTACTGACACAAGATCGTGTTATTTTTCAAATGAAAAATATAGTACTTTTGCATAAATTCTTTCATCTGGGCACCAATTTAAAAACCTAATTGTCTAAATTGGTGATTTTTTTTTTAAATACTACGCACATGAGTGCTTTATTTTGTGTTGTGCTCGGGGTCAGCACGCACATGAATTCGAGGCAAAAACTCCGTTGTATATATACACACACACATATATGCACATTAAAACCTCACCGAAGAGCCACAATCGGCTCCCCCTCACTTAGCCTCACCCTCTCTCATATTGATACACCACACACCTCACCTCTCAAATACAATCCGTACTTATAGGGATTCTCTGGGGAAGCAAACAAAACAAGGGTAGGGAGTCAAGATTTGCGCCACACAAATCTTCAACAAATATGGCTTTACTTTATCCCAAACTTTGACTAGGAGCATCTTCACTCACATGGGTGAATTCCAACATTTAAAACAATTTTTTGTGATGGACTACATTTATAGAATGAAAGGAGTATCGATATGAATTGCAAGCCCTATTAAGGCTTGTTGGCTTATGTAGATTGTTGTATTTTTGGATTTTCTCTCTTCGTTTTCATTTTCGACGACCCGTAAATGGACAACTACTGCAAAAAGAGATGGAAGGGAAGTGTGATGAAGAAGAAGAACCTTTCCAGTAGTGTCAATTGAGCGGCTGTCTATAAAAATGGCTCCTATTATGGATTCAACTATATCAGCTAGGACTTTTGGTGCATTTACCAGCCCCCAGGAATGCAAATGATAGTCTGCAATTTCGTCCATAAATTGTCTAATCTGTCACAAATGGAACAAGCATTGTAAGACTACAAAATTTGGACATTGGAAAATCAAAATTTGTAATTCTGTGCTTGTTGAAATTTGTAGAACTTAAGCTTTTGGATTAGAAAATCAAGATTAGAATACTTGTTCATCCAGTTGGGGGTTCTTATGCCGCAAATAATTGTACAAACTACGCTCAACGGCCACACGTCCGAGCTTCTTTGTGTCAACATTGGCAGATTGGAGCCGAGTCAGTTTCCCCGGCAGCAACTTCGGGTACGCGAAATAGTCCGTTGTCGAAATCAACACATTCAGCACCGAGTCGCCGATGTACTCGAGCAGCTCGTAAGATGACGTCGTCATTGTCGTTGTCAGGCACGAGGCGTGGGTGAAGGCTTGGTGTAATAGGCTTGGGTTTCTAAATTTGTAGCCGATGATTTTTTCTACCTCGTTCAGGCTCGGAAACGGCTCGGTCGCCATTTTTTCTTTCTCTTCCTGTGATTTTTTGTTGTGGAGAATCTCCCAAACATTTTTAAAAATATGAAGAAAATTGGGGAGAGTGAAGGGGCCAAACACCCCCCTAGCACCCCCCCTTGTCCGCCCCCGGTGGAGATGGAGTTGGTTTTGGTCTTTGTTGGGTTCCATTACCGGCCGTTGCGTGTGGTAGAAGACACACAGAGAGAGAGAGAGAGAGAGAGAGAGGACTCTTGTTATGTTTGAATTGTTGAGCCTTATGAATGAAGGACTCACGCCTTACAAGCCTCATTGGTGTGCATGAAGGACTCATGCCTTACAAGCCTTATTGGTGTGCATGAAGGACTCGTGCATGAATGTCTGTTAAGATTGGCACCACATGGCGCCAACCGGGCACTGAAAAATATCAATTCACAATGGCCAGGAAAATCTCTGAATTGGTGATTTCCTTTACTCCATTTATTTACGGATTAAATAAATGGAGTAATTGAATGTACACATTGCCTGTACAGACCCCTGAATTGGTGATTTCCTGGCTCTTAACAAGAGGTCAACCATAGAGAGAAACTCCAGTACATATTTCCTACTCTATCCTTCGATGTACTATATATATTTTTACAGTCAGATTTCAACTTTTGCAAAGAAATTTCCGAAAGAAAAGTGAATTGCTCACACGGTTATCTCAGTTTCATAGGTAGAGTTTCCTTTTTCTTTGTGGGGGCAAACACTTTTTGACATTTTCTTTTTCTCTGTGTTCCAAATGAGTAATATAGCAAGTCAGAATTGCCACGAAATTTCTTAAAAAGGCTCAGTTTTTTTTGGAATCTAGTCGGTGCTAAACAACAAAAGAGATTTAGGTTTTGGAAAAAATGTACAATAATACAACCTATACAAATCATGCTTTAATTTTTAAAGGTACATCGCGTGAAAACTCATTATGTACCACAAATAATTTGGTACATCGTGCGCGGATCAAACTCTATACCTTATATATATACGGGGATGAAATTTTTCTATGGTACACAAAAATGGTTTTGGTGTATAGTATTTCAAAAGTAAGTATTCAAAAAGATGCTATGGTAAATATTCCAGATGATGAAAATGAGACACAAAAAACAAAATATTTTTAAATACAATAAGGTTGTTTGGTTGTGTACTTACCACTGCATATGGAATACTTACCTTTGAGATACCATACCGATGTACCACAGACGGACTCATGGGGATGACCTCTAATTCTCATCTTCTTTTTGCATATCCCTTCAAATCACTTTATTTGGACTTCATCTGTCTTCAATCTCATCCTCACAACAATAATCCCAATGTTATTTTCTAGCCTTTGAAAGAAAAAAAAAAAGTCTCGAAATTAATCAGCTTAATTGCCTAACCAAAAAAAAAAAAATCAACTTAATAAGAACCAAATTCGAACTGAAATCTGCCGGTTTTTCCAAATTATAAATTAAAACCAAAACCCACAATTAAAATCCTACGGATCGATTTGGGTGTACATCAGAGAAATTGTCATCCCTAGAAGAAAGGGTCAGACGGGGACCATAAATAGGATAGGTCCCCTTATGCACCATAGAAATTTGCCAACTCTTAATGAAGTTTTGGAAAGATTCTGCACTAAAATTGTGGGATTTGTGCAAGTGGGTGGGGGTCTTTATCCCATTGAGAAGTAAGTACGTGTACTATTGGCCATTTGTGAATTGCTTTCCTACTGGGACTACTGATTCTAGCTTGTATTATATAGCAAACAATAGCCCTCAGATATTAGAACAGCTGCCTAATGTTAGAAGCATCAGAATGAGACAGAAAGGACGTAACTTAAGCTCAGGTTTGGGATTCGGATGTCACTTACGTATAGGTGCATGAATAAAACCTGGGTATCCAATAATTCTCTCTTTTTTTTTTTTTTTTTTTGTAAAATTAATTAGGGGATTTGAATAAAACCTAGCGAACTTTCATTAGCCGTGAGCGTTTTATTTCCGACAGTCAAAATTGTGAGCTAAATTGGAGATCATGCAAATGCCTTCGTGTTATGTTCTTTGGATTAGTCTTATGATTCAGTATATTACGGTTAATCAACATATTAACTAATTGATTACGAAAATTGGATTCGATTTTGTAGTACCTCGACGTGGCATGAGCGTGAAAGAGGTTTAAGAATCCATTTTCTTTTTATAAAGGCTAAAATCACTTATTTTGGCTTTTTTACCCGATATTGTTGGGTGAATCTCTAAAGATTGATATGAGAAATCTCCCTCCAAGCCGTACATACGACTTTCATCGAATACAGCTTTCCACAGAATTCTATGTCTCTATGAGATCGATTATGAAATTTTGTTTACTCATTTTAAATTGAGCATCCGTTTCCCTTCTTTTCCTACTAGGATTGAAAATATTGTATTTTACATATCCATACAATCGAGTCCTTGGGCTTTCAAAATAGCGTAAAAAGAAGGGCTTCGAATCATTGCTATTTACTCCGACCTGTTCTAAAGAAGTCTACGCATTTCGAACTGTTTGTTGCCACAGACAAAGTCAGGGAAAACCTCTGAAATTTTTTCAATATTCGATCGTGGACAAATAATAGTTACGAATCAAATCTCTTTAGAAAGAAGATTTTTTACTTGCTAGAAAGTGGTATATATTAAGAAATTCCAACCATGCAATCGAAATGTCAAAAGTACGAAAGAAACTTCAAATCAAATCAAAATCTCTCTCTTTTGTTGCCACTATCAAATGGTCGCTCCATCCATTTGCCTTTGGTGAAGCAATATCTTACTTTGAGATTTCAATTCCAAGTTGAACTCAAACCTCACATGAGCTGCCTCTCACAGCCCACGACGGGGCTCTTGGAGATTTCAATTCCAAGATCACGCCTACGTGTGGGTTCATATTTATTCTAACTTGGATGATATTTTGAGTGTACATTAAAATGACAATTGTGTAAATCCATTACCCAACAACAATTGATTTTTTAGTATTACCGGTGTAATGTCTAAATGATTGCAAAAATGCTAGATACACAACAAAAATATACAACAAAGTGGACAACACACTCACATGGGGTGTGGGCTCCACACACAGTGAGTGTGAAGTGTGTGTGGAGCCCGCACCCCATGTGAGTGTGTTGTCCACTTTGTTGTACATTTTTGTTGTGTATGTAGCATTGCTCGATTGATTGTGGCTCATTCTTAGGACATTTATGTATTGATTTCCATTGTTGTCAATTAATTAAAGTACCTGTTCTCTATTTCCATGTACATCTTGTTATGATCATACGTTATTCTATAAATTAATTGAGCAGAGACTTTACAATACATAGATACATTAGGTGTATGGTAATGGAGTCAGTTAGTCACTGATAAGTCAGTTTGTAGAACACCACATGGATAGATGTATAGAGTACCAGATTGTTATGCACTAAAATTCTGGAAAAACTCGGTTACGAAAATCTGGAAAAACAACAAAAACAGAGACAAACAAAACGAACAGAAACTTACTGGACCAAATTCAGTACACCGGAATTTGGTAAAAGACGACTCGAATCGAACCGGGGCAAGTATTAAGATACTCTGTCCTTAAAACAGATTCGTCCTCCACTATGGTGCTGATGGACTACGCAGACGTCTGTCTCCCAGGACTACCTGATTTTCACTGCACGGATGTAGCACTCCAATCTGTGCAATATGCGAACCAGAAAACTACGCAGCAACTCTCAGATGTTTTATGCGGAATGATGCAGAATGTATGCAAGAAATTTTGTGAAATGCATGAGAGGAGGAGGGTCCTATTTATAGATAAATAGGCACCCGAACGGAAGAGATGCGGCTGTTCGGAACGGGACACAACCCGTCGGAAGTGAACAGTCATGTCCAATGACCGTTCACGAACAGACGCACTGGAAAGGGAAAAGAAAAATTCGGCCACACTGTTTTGGTAGGGAGAAAAAATTTAATTAAAACGGACCGGTTCGACCCAACCCAGCCCGGTCGGACGGCGGCAGCGCGCGCGTGGGGTTTTAAAGCCCACTAGGTCCATGCCTTCTCCCCCTATAAAACTTCCATGACCCTAAGGGCCCAACCCTTTAAGTCAAACTAAGGGTAAATATACCCAATCAACTTGTTCTCCACAACCAATGTGGGACAAGTAGTTTTCCCTCTTCTACCAAGTTCATGTAGGCACTTTTAAGGTCAATTTCTCATTCACCTTGACTTGATTTTGGCCAACCGAGTGTTCGGTCTTAATCTCCTAACCAAGACGTACACAACGGTATGTGGGTCCGGCCACGTGGACGTGTGGGACCCACTTTAATAATTGATTAAAAATGATAAAAATCAAGTTTTTTCCAACAATCCCCCACATGAATGAAATTGGCAGGATAAACAGTGCTATGCAGATGCAAATTACTGAGAGTTACAATAGGAAATCTCCTGCATGGGGTTAGGTAGCTTTTGGCTTTGAACCTAACCTTGTGAATAACTATCGGACTTACTAGCTAACCAGTGAACGCGATGTCTTGAACTGTTCAGCCGTTGGTGTAAGCCAAGACAATAGCAAACACACAGAATCTTTCCAAACGCAGTTTGGTTCTTACGGTTGTGCTCATTACGGCCCTGAGACACTCCTGGTCTTTATGAATGTTTGTAGAGAATTCAGCCCTTGACATTCTCATAGAAGCGGCCCCTTCGACATTCACATAGGTGATTCTTAATAAGAGTATCCTGCTATACCCTACTTGGATTACCAACGTTTAAGAATCATTAAAGGCATTTCCTAACCTTGTACGCTGCAGTCATCACTGTTACATCATAGGAATGGGTAGAGACAAAGTCTCCATAGTGATTCTCCTAAGTCTCATATAACTCGGTTGTCCCGTTGAACCTAGATCTTGGGATCTCCAGTCAACTAGGTTGGGTTGCCGTTATAGAGGCTTTTAAGCTATGGGCTTTAGCCCCATTCCCCTCGATGATCTAACAACTAACTCTCTAGTTACCCCTTTGGTTAGCGGATCCGCGATATTATCTTGTGATTTTACGTAATCAAGTACGATAATTCCTTGGGAGAGTAGTTGTTGAACGGTGTTATGTCGTCGACGTATATGTCGAGACTTCCCGTTGTAAATATGATTATGTGCTCTGCCAATTGCAGATTGACTGTCACAATGTATACAAATTGGCGGCACTGGTTTAGACCAAGTTGGAATATCTTCTAAGAAATGGCGAATCCACTCAGCTTCCTCACCAGCTTTATCTAAAGCTATAAACTTAGATTCCATCGTGGACTGTGCAATGCACGTTTGCTTAGTGGATTTCCAAGACACGGCTCCACCAGCTAATGTAAATACATATCCACTTGTGGATCTTGAATCATTAGAGTCAGATATCCAATTAGCATCACTGTATCCTTCTAGCACTGCTGGATAGCGAGTATAGTGTAGTCCATAATCAATAGTATGCCTTAGATATCTAAGCACCCTGATTATAGCCGTCCAATGATCCTTCCCAGGATTACTCGTATACCTACTTAGTTTACTAACAGAGTAGGCTATGTCCGGCCTTGTACAATTCATCAAGTACATAAGACTACCTATAATCCGCGCATATCCCAATTGGTTAACACCTTGACCAGTATACTTGTATAGATGTAAAGTTAAGTCTACTGGTGTTTTGACTATGTTGATGTCATCTTTATTAAACTTTTCTAACATCTTCTCTATATAATGTTTTTGAGACAAGATATATCCCTCGGGACTTTTGATTATCTTGACTCCTAATATGACGTCAGCCAAACCCATATCCTTCATGTCAAACTTGGAGTTCAACATGGTCTTTGTACATTTGATCATTCCATTATTGCTACCAAGAATGAGCATATCATCTACATAAAGACACACAATGACATAATTATCTCCGTTGTATTTGACATACACACATTTGTCACATTCATTGATTCGAAAACCATTTGATATCATGACATTGTCAAATTTCTCATGCCACTGTTTCGGAGCCTGTTTTAAACCATATAATGATTTGACAAGCTTGCACACTTTTCCCTCTTGTCCAGGAACTTTAAACCCTTCAGGTTGTTCCATGTATATCTCCTCATCTAGATCACCATTTAGGAAGGCAGTTTTTACATCCATTTGATGAATCTCAAGATTGTTTAATGCCGCAAAGGCAATTAACATTCTTATAGATGTTATCTTTGTAACAGGAGAGTAAGTGTCAAAGTAATCAAGACCTTCCGTTTGTCTATAACCTTTAACTACAAGTCTTGCTTTGTACTTGTCAATAGATCCATCTGCTTTCATCTTCCGTTTGAATATCCATTTGTATCCAAGAGGTTTACAACCTCGAGGGAGATCCGTAAGTTCCCAAGTATGATTTTGCAGTATGGATTCTATCTCACTATTTATGGCTTCTTGCCATAACGAAGCCTCCGATGATGACATTGCCTCTTTGTAACTTTGAGGTTCAGCTTCTAACACATAAGTTAGAAACTCGGGTCCAAAGGACTTTGAAGTTCTAGCCCTTTTACTACGACGAGGACCACCAACATCATCATCGTTTTCTTCAGGAACTGAATCAAAATTCATATCATCAGAATCCTGTATAGGCTCAGTTTCCACAACTGGCCTAGGAACTCTATTGTCCCTAAAAGGGAACACATGTTCAAAAAATTTTGCATTCCTTGATTCCATAAACGTATTCGGATGGATATCAGAAATTTCTGACTCATAGACAAGGAAGCGATATGCACTGCTATTATAAGCATAACCAATGAAAACACAATCAACAGTTCTAGGTCCTATCTTAATCTTTTTAGGACCGGGAACTGCCACCTTTGCCAAACACCCCCACATTTTCAAGTATTTGTAGGAAGGCTTGATACCTTTCCACAACTCATAAGGAGAAATCCTTGTTTTCTTGTGTGGGATTTTGTTCAAGATATAGTTAGCAGAGAGAATTGCATCTCCCCATAAATACTGTGGTAATCCTGAACTTATCAACATGGCGTTCATCATCTCTTTTAGAGTTCTGTTCTTTCGTTCAGCAACTCCGTTTTGTTGTGGTGTATAAGGAGCAGTCGTTTGGTGAATAATACCATGTTCGGCACAAAATTCACCAAATGGTGCTTCGTATTCACCACCACGATCACTTCTAATCATTTTGATCTTTTTGCCAAGTTGATTTTCCACTTCAGCCTTGTAGTGGATAAATGATTCTATGGCTTCACTTTTGGCTTTAAGCAAATATACATAACAGTATTTAGTGCAATCGTCAATAAAAGTTATGAAGTATTTATTCCCACCAATAGTTTCAACAGACTTTAAGTCACACAGGTCTGTATGAATCAATTCAAGTGGTTCTGTACTTCTTTCTACATTTTGAAATGAACTCCTTGTCATTTTAGCCTCAACACAAACTTCACATTTATGACCAGATTTCATACTAAATTTTGGTATGCAATCTGTGTCTATCAAACGTTTTAATGAACCAAAATTAACATGTCCTAATCTACCATGCCATAAATCAGAAGACTCAAGCATATAATCAGAAATTGTGTTCATTTCATTGACAACCGGAGAGGCCGGAACCTGTGTCACACCCGGAGAGGCCGGAACCTTAGTCAGTACATTCATTTTGAACATGCCATTCACCATGTAACCCCTACCCACATACATTCCTTTCTTCCGCAGCACAACCTTATCAGCTTGAAAAACCAAGCAAAAGCCATGTTTGACCAACAGCGAACCAGAAATCAGATTTTTGCGAATTTCCGGCACATGCATCACCTCCTTAAGAGTCACCTCTTTGCCTGAAGTCATTTTGAGAACCACCGTTCCAACTCCTTCAACTTTAGAGGTCGAGGAGTTTCCCATGTAGAGATGTTCGCCAGAATCCACCGTTTTATAAGTGGTGAACATCTTCTTGTCTGCGCACACATGGCGAGTTGCGCCAGTGTCCACAAACCACTCCTTGGGATTGGAACCCACCAGATTGACTTCAGATACCATAGCAGAGAGATTCATCTTTCCAACACCATCAGACAGAACCTCCATTTCAGCCACATTGGCTTGTGCTTGTTTTTTGCTGCGACATTCAACAGCCCGATGACCCTGTTTGTCACAGATAAAGCACTTGCCAGTAAATTTGTGCTTGCCATCGGTCTTAGCCTTTTTAGCCACCCCTCCTCGCGGACCGAGGTTAAAACCATTGCCCTGATTCTTCCTCTTATTACCATTCTTCCATTTGCCTGGTTTGTGCTCTTGTACAACCATGTTAGCTTTTGCAGCATACTGATTAGCAACCTTTTTGTCCATATTCATAGTGTTTTCTTCCATTCGCAGATGCGTAATCAGATCTTCCATATTCATCTCTTTACGCTTGTGCTTCATCTTCTTTTTGAAATCTTTCCAAAGAGGCGGCAACTTCCAAATGATTGCAGCCACTTGGAAAGACTCGCTCAATATCATTCCCTCGGCATGAATTTCATGAAGCAGCACCTGGAGTTCTTGGGTTTGAGCCATCACAAACTTTGTGTCAACCATTTTGTAGTCCAAGAACCTCCCCACCACAAACTTCTTCAACCCGACATCTTCAGATACATACTTCTTTTCCAAAGTAAGCCAAAGTTCTTTCGCAGTTTGAGCCGTACAGTACATGTTATATAACGCGTTGTCCAGCCCGTTGAGAATGTAGTTATGGCAGAGATAGTCAGAATTCTTCCAGTCATCATATGCAATCCGAACTTGAACATCTGTCTCATCTTCAGCCAAAGTGGGGGCATTTTCAGATAAAAACCTCGACAAATGGAGTGTGGTGAGATAAAACATCATCTTCATTTGCCATCTCTTAAACTCCGTACCATTGAACTTTTCCGGTTTCTTGGAATGGTTCACCGGCAGCGCAACCGGACCTAGAGGTACAACAGTTGGAACCACAAGAGGAGGGTTAGGAGGAACATTCCCATTTGGGTTTTCGGCTTCCATTTCTGTTACACAAAACAGAAGATCGACAACAATAATAAGTAACACCTTTAACCGAACCAAGATACAACACACTGTTTTTTTTTTTTTTTTATAAAGAACACACTAATCGAATAAATATTGTTCTTTTAGAGGACACTAATATGATGTGCACAATATTATATGAGTTTGAAAAAAAACACAAAAACAAGTCTACTGATTGAATAACTCTATGTAATGCTACTGTTCAAAGTTTCCGAAAAACAAAATTGGATTACTAAAATTGAACAAACAAAAAGACTTGCAAAAGAATATAACACAAATCTGTTGTGTGAATAACAAAATAAAAAACTTGTTTAAAACAACAGTTTTGTAACTACACCCAAAGGCAGTAAAATCCTATGCAAGGTACAGAGTATAAAAATGCAAAATAAGAGTTTCACCAACTGATCAAATTTATATAGACTTTACTGACTTTGAATGAAATAAACAAAGACCAATTATTACTCGAATGGGTTTTGAAAGACACTGACCGAACCCAAATGTACCGAGTCCGGAATGACTAATTGTGAAAATCTAAAATTAGAAACCCACTGACATTAATCCGAACAAGTAAGGATTGTGTGATTAATAACCGAACTATGATGTAGACTAATATGAAGACAAAAATCACATAAACCCAACGGCTATAAAGCACGAATTATATTCCAGATTACAAACCGAGGATAAACAAAAAATATCGAATCTGTTTTAAGATTGTTATAAACTCGGTTACGAAAATCTGGAAAAACAACAAAAACAGAGACAAACAAAACGAACAGAAACTTACTGGACCAAATTCAGTACACCGGAATTTGGTAAAAGACGACTCGAATCGAACCGGGGCAAGTATTAAGATACTCTGTCCTTAAAACAGATTCGTCCTCCACTATGGTGCTGATGGACTACGCAGACGTCTGTCTCCCAGGACTACCCGATTTTCACTGCACGGATGTAGCACTCCAATCTGTGCAATATGCGAACCAGAAAACTACGCAGCAACTCTCAGATGTTTTATGCGGAATGATGCAGAATGTATGCAAGAAATTTCGTGAAATGCATGAGAGGAGGAGGGTCCTATTTATAGATAAATAGGCACCCGAACGGAAGAGATGCGGCTGTTCGGAACGGGACACAACCCGTCGGAAGTGAACAGTCATGTCCGATGACCGTTCACGAACAGACGCACTGGAAAGGGAAAAGAAAAATTCGGCCACACTGTTTCGGTAGGGAGAAAAAATTTAATTAAAACGGACCGGTTCGACCCAACCCAGCCCGGTCGGACGGCGGCGGCGCGCGCGTGGGATTTTAAAGCCCACTAGGTCCATGCCTTCTCCCCCTATAAAACTCCCATGACCCTAAGGGCCCAACCCTTTAAGTCAAACTAAGGGTAAATATACCCAATCAACTTGTTCTCCACAACCAATGTGGGACAAGTAGTTTTCCCTCTTCTACCAAGTTCATGTAGGCACTTTTAAGGTCAATTTCTCATTCACCTTGACTTGATTTTGGCCAACCGAGTGTTCGGTCTTAATCTCCTAACCAAGACGTACACAACGGTATGTGGGTCCGGCCACGTGGACGTGTGGGACCCACTTTAATAATTGATTAAAAATGATAAAAATCAAGTTTTTTCCAATAGGTGTATGGTAATGGAGTCAGTTAGTCACTGATAAGTCAGTTTGTAGAACACCACATGGATAGATGTATAGAGTACCAGATTGTTATGCACTAAAATTCTGACACTAATAAAAACAATTTTGACGAAATTATCATTTTGCTATTCAAAAATTTAAAACTAATGGACGATGTATTTATCTTATTATTATACCTAAAGCTAGGGTGACACCAACACTTGGAGACTTTATGACTCCAAAAATTGCCTTAATCATGTGCCGTTCCAGATGCATGGAACATATGGATTTTTATTTTAAAAAAAATCCATAACTTTCACCTTTTAAATTATCTAAGTTGATTCTATGCTTATGATTCGTTTATGATTCTATGCTTATGATTCGTTTATTTTTTAAAAAATCCATAACTCTCACCTTTTAAATTATCTTTTTGCTGTTCATGTATTATCTAGTTGGGAGATTATGTATATTAATTTATGTAGCGTAGTGGCTATAAATTTACTTATTTATTTTATTCATGTATCGTTACACAAAGGAGTTTTAGAGGGCGAGATGGCAAGTACCACTCTGGGTTAAAAAAAATAAAATTATTTTCCAAAAGAAACAAAATTACAAAACTCAAAAAGCCTCTTCCCCTTAAAATGTGAGAATTTAATTTGTTCTGGAGCTTGCCACGGGAGAAAGTGTGATGAATTTGTATCCATTATGACATTTTTGGTAGTACCTTTCATTATTGAGTGTTGATTATTGCAAATTAATTAGGTCGTTGTGTTGGATTTGTTTTTTTTTTTCCCCGATAAGTGCAAAATTTTTATTAAGGCTCAACCAAATGAATAAAAAAGGAAGGGACATCAATCATCCCAAAACATCACAACTGAAAAAAAACCACAGCAAAAAGAAGCAAAACAAAACTATAGAGGCAAATTATACAGATCGTAAAATTCTATCTGTCAAACTCCATCTATATGTAACTTTGTTCTTGATGGAAGCCTTCAAATCTTTTAGAGCTAAGGAAATCCCTAACAGTGGTATGAATACTTTGAGAAACCCGATCAACTGTAGAGATCCATCATTGAAAAATTCTAGCATTTCTCTCCATTCATCAAACTGTGCCATACATGCAATGAAAAAGGGCAGGCAAAAAAGAGATGAGTATGGGACTCGGGTGCAATCCCACGAGGCAACAATGACCATCCACCACCATGCCCCAATTTCTCAAACGATCTCTTTTACTTAGTCTTGACTGAATAGCAAGCCAAAGAATAAAGACCAAGGAAGGGACATTATGAGGGTTTTGGAAACCCGGCCTCTAATTTTTTCCCAATGGGGCCCGCTGGCCCATAAATCCATTTTCTCTCTCCTCCCCATTTTGGGAGACACTGTCCTAGTGCACAATTTGGGCACAAATGGATGGGTGGGGTCTACTTCGGAGTCCCATAAAAATGATCTAAGCCGTTCATTACCTTTAAAATAATTTTCTTAGGACATTTATGTATTGATTTCCATTGTTGTCAAATAAAGTACCTGTTCTCTATTTGCATATACATCTTGTTATTTCTATAAATCAATTGAGTAGAGACTTTACAATACATAGATACATTAGGTGTATGGTAATGGAGTTGGTTAGTTCCATGGAATTGCAATTGAGTCAAGGAATCGAAGGCATGGAACCTACAAAAAAGGAGTACTCCTATTTGCTAAGCCAAAAGGATGGAGATAGACAATCTGTAGCTTCTCCAATGAGCGTGACCAATGGAGTTGCCACATAGTTGACTATAGAATGTTCAACTATGGTTACCTATCCCGATTAGGATGTCACCAAATGGAGTTCTTGGGAGTTAACCATTATTCGGTGAAAGATAGCCCGTCACCATAATCCCACTAAAGTGCAAGCAGAACCAATCTCCTCTTGCAAACCATCCTACAAAACTATCTTAAATTCCAAACTGATTTATTTTGTTTTAAGAAATAGGTTAGTCTCTTATAATACATTAACTCATGAAACACCAACTTAAGTCAATTCAATTAATATACAAACCAAACAAGGGAAATAATGTGGTCGACTACCATTCAAATAGGTAAGAAAGTTATTACACTACCTACCTAATTTCATTTGCTTCTATATTTCATGTTTTCTCTTCTTTTGATAGTTTAAGTTACCTTGTAAACTTCATGCTTTTATAGGAAAATCCAGCAAGGATTTACTAGGAGATTTTCTGAATGTGGTCGACTACCATTCGAATTATGTGAAAAAGATTTTCATGTAAAATCAAACAAGGGAAATAATTATGATTTCTAGATTTTTTTTTCTTTTCTAGTCAACGCATAACGAAAGACAGCTAATCTGTTCATGAGCCTAATTTTTAAATATTTCCCTTTTAGAAAATGGGCCTTAAAATAATTGAGGTGTAGACAGGTCATGTTTCGGTGGAGGAGGGTGGGCCTGAAAGCATATCCTATCAAGCTCTATATCTCCATTTTGGAGACCGGATATGACATATTGAGGGAAGGTTTTGTAATTTCTCTCTTTTTTCTTCAACTTTTGTACTTTATTAGAGAATCTTGGAGTGACCCATCATTCTTTTAGAGATTTGGAGACAAAAATAGAGTTGTGAGTCTCTATTTTGGTTCCTCCAAAAATACAAAAAATAAAAGAAAAGAGAGGGTAAATTACAAAAACTTTCCTCAATGTCACATTTGGTCTCCAAAATAGAGATATAGACTTGATAGGAGATGCTTTGAGGCTACAACCGCTATATAGAGATTTGGAGACAAAAATAGAGTTGTGAGTCTCTATTTTGGTTCCTCCAAAAATACAAAAAATAAAAGAAAAGAGAGGGTAAATTACAAAAACTTTCCTCAATGTCACATTTGGTCTCCAAAATAGAGATATAGACTTGATAGGAGATGCTTTGAGGCTACAACCGCTATATAGAGATTTGGAGACAAAAATAGAGTTGTGAGTCTCTATTTTGGTTCCTCCAAAAATACAAAAAATAAAAGAAAAGAGAGGGTAAATTACAAAAACTTTCCCCAATGTCACATTTGGTCTCCAAAATAGAGATATAGACTTGATAGGAGATGCTTTGAGGCTACAACCGCTATATATAACCCCTCAAACATATGCATCATGCAAAGCAAATTTCCCAACAGCATTATAATAGGGTTTCATCTATAACTACATCATGACATCGTCAGCCAACGACGACTGAGAAGAAGAAGAAGAAGAAGAAGAAGAAGAAGAAGAAGAAGAAGAAGAAGAGGGCGATGGAATCGAAAACGAAGAGCATTCCGTTTTCAATCATTGTTTCAGTGAATTACCAGAAGGTTTGCGACTTCTTTCACCTTAGATTTAGCTTCTTTATTTCCTAGCGAGTAATCCTTGTGCTTAAAATCGCTTGATCTGATTGCTTTAAATTGAGTAAGTTCATTTGTTGTTTGAGCATAGTTTTCATGAATCTCAAAAAAAGAAAAAAAAGCATAGTTTTCTTGGGTCACTAGATCTCTGTCTTTCCAACCCAACTTTGTTAGTCATGTATCGTAAGAGACAAACAAAAATTGAAACCGTAATGTTTGATTCCAACCCATATTGTCTTGTGTTTGATATGTAACGTTTACTCTGATTGCAGCTTGGCATGAGGCACTTGAGATCCTTCAACTTGGGCCTTTTTGTCACAAGATTGGGAGCAATGCAATAAAAGCAATTGCTATTTACTCTCCGAATCTGAGAAAGTTTAGGCTTTCAGGCATCCGTGACATTGATGGGGATGCCATCAACGCTTTGGCGAAGCATTGTCTGAGTTTGATTAAAATTGGATTCGTAGACTGTCATAACATTGACGAGGTGGCAGTAAGCAATGTAGTACTGCTTCAGTTCCTCTCGGTTGCGGGAACGACAAGAATGAACCGGGGTTTAGTTTCAAAAAATTGGACTAAACTTCCCAACTTGCCAACTTCATATGCTTGTGAGAGTATCCTATTGCAATCCTCTATTTTAGGCAGTTTATCAAGATCGTATCTGGATCAAATTGGAATTGTATCGTGATCAAATCGGGATCAAATCAGGATGGTATCAGGATTGTATTGTGATCAAATCTTGTATTTTTTTTTTCCTTTTTTAGGCGTAGCTTTTCTCCATTTAAACATGTAATAGTTTCATTATGGGAATTGATAATCGCGCTCCAAAAATTGATGGAGGCACTCCAAGTTACAGTGGTTTTCCAAATCCACCCTTTTGCAAGTTTCAATTTTACTTCAGGCACTCCAATTTTTTTATATATATATGTTCTTCTCCTCTGCCTTCTCTGTTAACGCCTAACGGAAGAAGAAAAATGGACGCCCACCCAAACCCTAGCTGTCAAGCGCCGCTCTCCATTACCTTATGTCACCGGTAGCTGCTCCTAATCGCCGTCTCTAGCTGGCATTCTGTATTTCTGTTCCATCAGGTTATTGATTATATCTTTCTTCGTTGCATGTGGCGTGATTGATTTGCAAATTATATGAGTATCATCTCGCACCCGCTATGAGAATTAATGAAAACAAAAGGGATTCATGTTCTGAAGAACGGAAATTTTATCCTATAGCCTAGTAACCAATAGCCATTGACGGCAATGGATTATCAAAGAGAAGTTTCAGCATTTCTATTTGGTTTACAAACCCTATGAGACTTTATTGTAATGGATCTCTTAGATACAATAGCTTGAGAGAGATGGTGCGGGAAGAATCTTAGTATATGACAACTACACTTTACTCACTGTGTATTATTATTATTTTTTAAGGCTTACTGTGTTCATCTGGCATTCAACAAGTTGCTGGAATCTAAGCCCAAACAATGGTAGGTTGATTTTGATAGAAAGACTCAAAAGGATTATGTCCCAAATCAGATTGTAAACATCAGAAGGCAGAAGCTATGGGTACCAATATGCCTAATTCCATTCACATAACACAAGAAGGAAAACCTTTTCAATTCCCCCGTTGTTTTTTATCTTCAAAATCACTGTGTGTGTCTGAGCTTTTTTAATCTTATTTAAACAAGAAGGAAAACCAATATATTTATTTAATCTTCAAAATCACCAAGTGTGTCTGAGCATGTTTGCCTCTGGCTTGTAGTCCTATGTACAATCTGGATTTTTTTTGGGTGAAATGGGGGTTAGTTGCTGTTAAACTAATAGGCTTCTCTTTTTGTTGTTCTTATGGTTGTCCATGTTTGAATCTGTGGTCATGAATTTGTTTCAGATGCTCTAGTATCATACATCTACTAGGAAAAAAAAAAAATGACACTTGTATGGCTTGTCAAAGTTGAATTAATCCTTTGACTTTTGCTTTCTCCAAATTTTTTTTTTTTTTTGAAGAGCTCTCTAGTTATCCTACTATATTAAAAGGAAATCCTCCTGTTTTACTTTCGCTTCAAAACCAAGTCTGACATTCACGTTTTCACTCTTTGCTTCCAATATTGCCTTTGCATTTGACAGCTGCCAATAAGTTAAAAAGAGGGTACGGTTAAAAAAAAAAACTGATGATAACATGTTCATGAACACAAGAGACGTGTAGGGAAAGAATTATTTATGTACATAGCACTTTCAAATTGGAATCTTCTGGTTATTAGATGGTAGAGAGGACAATCTTCCCTCAATATCTCAATTCACATAGAGGACAATCTTCTGTCTTTTTTTTTTCTCTCTCACTCTCTCTCCGCGCAATCGTCATAGAGGCGGTGCAGTTCTCTCTCACCGCCGCCACCGGTGCCGGAAAGAGCAGAGTCCGTGATTGTGATGGAAAGAGGAAGTAGGGATGCGATCCAATCAATCGGAATTAGGGTTTTCGATTTGTATTGAAGACAAGAAGCAAGAAAACAGCTCTATTTGATTTGTAGCGGTGTAGATATGATCTGGTATTCATAGGATTGTCACTCTCATCTTCATATGTTCTCAAATTTTGACCAGTGTCTCAATAATCCCATAGGTCCCAGGGGTGGATTTAGCACGAATTTTGGGAAACATATACCAAAAAATCATAGCTTCGAAACAGGGTTCTTTAGCGTCTGGAAATTTGGAAAACTGATGCACAAAAGCTTTGTAATTGTACCAACCAAGGGGTCATAATATTCGTGGAATCATACGGTAGAACGAAAGAGGGTGGGAAATATACATAATGTTCTGCATATTTTCAACTGGGCGTTTAGCGTTTTTACCGTGGGATTCAGTTCTATTTGTTACTTGTATGGTGAGTGATGGTGCTCATTCTTTGCTCTTCTTTTTATTGCATTCAAATTTGATGATGGTTTTTCTGTAGAATTGGATTTTCCTGAGCAACCAACGCTCTGAAGTTACACGGAGTATGGGTTACACAGAGTTGTCATTTACACAGAGTTTGGTCCACGGTGACATGTAACCAAAGGTGGAATTTCACTTGTAGATATGGTAATACAGTCTCCTCGTTATAGAGTAATTCTATATTAGGAATTCTATTGCATTTTAGCAGCACACAGAAAATTTGGTGTAAAAGTCTCGTGGATGAGAACTGATCAAAGAGCATGTCCAGGACTTCCTACTCTCTATTTATCACTTTAAGAATTCCTTCAAGATCAAGCGTGGATCTGAAAGCATGAAAAAAAATATGAAGAGTTGAAGTTTCTGTCATCCATTACTTGTCCCCTCAACGGAGGCATATACAACCCCAATAAACCAAAAAGCATGAACACGGTTGCACCCTGAAATTTGGGATACAAAGAGGGTTTTGTTTTTTAGGGTTTTCGTAGGAGGAGCCGTTATTCCAATAAGAACAAAGACTTAACAGAAGTCCCGACAAGACTAAAAAGAAATCCCGATACATCACAGAGAGAAGAGAGCACAGATACGGCGGAGGATATAGGGTTTCGATTTCGTTCCCTGAATCTGGATTCCGACGCGACGAGGATGGTGAGTAATATTTTTTAGTAATAAGGGTGATGGCCAAAACCATATTTCTTGCATGGGGCTGAAGATAAATGTTTTCCCTGGATATGCTAACGGCTTAGTTGTTTCACTCTATTTGAATTGTGGATCTATCTGCATTTGCTTATATTTCCTATTGAGCATTCGCTTATATGAATCGTCGATCTATCATGTTTGCAACTAATTGGTCTTGTTGATGGGGTTATATGGATGTGCAACTCAAGTCCATCTCTTGCTTTGTATCTGATCTAATATGGTATATGGTTTGTATCTCTGGTTTATTGTTGTAGGTGAGGGAGAAAGAACTGAAAAAACAGAAACTCCTTTTGGTGAGAAGAAACGTCTTTCTCATCAAACGGCTAAGCAATTCAATCCAAGTTCTGTGGACAATTTGTGAGTTCCAAGTTTTTTGTTGCCATTTCATTCTTGAGCAAATCCATTTTAATTTCCTTTACCTTATTCATGCTCACATCAATACTCGTTCAGATGGTATGCATGGTGGGAGAAATCAGGCTACTTTGTGGCAGATTCTAGCAGCTCCAAACTGCCATTTGTGATTGTGAGTTTCTCTCTCTCTCTCTCTCTCTCTCTCTCTCTCTCTCTCATGGTTGTTGCTGGAATTCAAAAGCGTTTTCTTGTTTTATTTGAGTGTTACACTTGGGGGATAGGAGATTTTGGGGAGAGATGGTTACGGTACTCCACTAGGACAGGACTGTGGAATTTGGGTTTTAAGCTATTCTTACATTCAATAAAAAAAACTCTGTACTTACATAACTATTACTTAAGTAGCATATGCTAGATGTCCAGCTCGTCAAATGCAAGTGCTACAACTAAAATTATTCAGGGAACACTAGGATTGTGGGCTTGATTTCTGCTGTTAGGACTTTCTCTCTCATTGGGCAAGATAAACAAGAAAAGTTCACAATAACTTGTATTTTCCTTTTGGGATAGTTTTTATACTGCATGCTCCGGTAATTTTTTCGTGGGATATATGTATTTCTGTAGTTGTAGCATTGTGTTGTTGAACATTGCGCATGCTTCTTCCATATGCTTTATGCCGTCTTAAAAAAATTTCCGTAAGGATATATGTAAAGGACAACCGAGTTTCCTGTTTTTAGCACCAATTGCTAAAAGCCAATTTTTCATAAAAGTGCTAAAAGTTAAGTTCCTAAAAGTCGGTTTGTTTCCCATTAGCAAACTAAGTTGTTAAAAGCCAATTTCCTTTTACATACTCCGTTTGCTAAAAGCACAAAATCACCTTGGTGCTTTTAGCAAATGGGAGTTGGGGGTGCTAAAAGCTTTTAGCAAACGGGAAACTCACCAGTATGCTACATATGCATGTGCCAATAGATTGAAGGAATATGGAATGATAGTGACAGCTCTTCCTGCTTCCTTCCTACAGTAAGAGTTGTGTTACCTGGTTTAGGTTTGGTTCTTATAGTGATGTGTACTATTTTTGTGAAACATATTCGTAATTACATCCTCTGAGAACTTTATTAATCTAAGTCGAATAATCGTCCAGTCTTGCACATCTCACCGTGTTACACACTATTCTGAATCATAAATTTCTTTGGATGTTCCTTTGAATGTTTTGGTTGTTTTGGTTGTTTTGTATTATATCTATATGATCTACAGGTTCTGGCACCTCCAAATGTGACTGGAGCCCTACACATAGGCTATGCACTTACTTGTGCCATTTAGGTTTCTGTATTTCTGTGTCTTACCTCTTCTTCTTCTCTTCCTTTTGTCTTTTAGATTTGTTTCAGTTGGTCTTTGGGTATTTTAATGTGCTTTCGATTTTCATTTGCTTGCATGATACAATTATTCGCTGGCGTAGAATGTCTGGATACAGTGCCTTGTGGATGCCTGGGGTGGACCATGCTGGAATAGCTACCCAGGTTTGTGATTCCCTGCATCTCTGACATTTTGATAGCAGCATATTACCTTGAGGAGGAAGGGAAGCTTTGTAGTATGTTTCATATGTATATGGTGCCTAATTCATTTCAAAGATTAACCATTAGGATCATGATAAATGATAATAGGTGCACTTTGTTTAGTACTTGGGGTACAGGGTTCCATGTGTTCACTGAACACCATACATGCCATTGTGCAATGAAGCATGCCATTCAATAAACACTGTATTCCTTAGACTCCAAAATTGCCATGCACACCATACATCTAAACACACGAGTCGCACATATTCATGTATATACTGGGATGCCATTGTGCAATGAAGCATAAGGCAAGTGCCCAAATTCGGGCTCCACACCCACGTAGTGTGTCAAAACTCTGACGAGTGGGTTGTTTTGTAATGGCCCTCTTTGTAATGATTTTGGTTTGCTCGGAATCTTCTCACCAAATGACTATCACTTTCTAGCTTTAATTACAAAGAGGCACTGCCCAAAATGGCTGAAGACCACCAAGCCGTTATCTTCTCCGTATTACACTTCGCAGCTCTGGCATCATCACGAAACTTTGGAACTGCATGGAATTCTCCCCTGGAATTATCCCAAGCAAAGCCCATTTTTACTCTACTAGCTCATTATAGATACGAAAAGCCTACTTTGTATCTTACCTCCTAAAATGCCTACTGTTTGTTTTCATCTGCACACAGACGGTGATTGATTTTCCTCCATCTCTTGTAAGGCATCTTCGCTGAATAGAGGTGTAGACGACGATTGATCTTCTACCATTCCTTAAAAGGCGTCTTTTGTCTTTGGGGTAACAAGGCCAGTGCTGCGATATGCAGCAAAGAGATCAAAACGGCTTCGTAATCTTCAGCCTCTGCCGCACTCGTTATCCTTTATTTTCCCATCCTCATCAAGATGTAATAATTTGGTTTGGTGGACAGATTGTGAAGTATTGGGCCAATTTAGAAGGAAGACAACAAAATGAGACCCAACTACAAACAAATAAGAAAGGCATGGGCCAAGCCAAGTTTCAGGTAGCCCAAAGAGATATGGACCAAAATACGTCAACTTCCTAAAGCACCGACATAAAAGGGCAGTATTATTTGGTTTAGAATATGTGGAGCGAATGATGAAAGGAGAATGAAGAAGCTGTCATGCATTGGAATAAAATTAAAAAAAATGGCCGAGTACTCCCTCAATGTTGCCACGTACACTGTCATTAAATGAAATAAAATTTCAAAATGGTGTTGTACTTCCCCAATTCCATAAAATTAGTTCACTACCAAAAAAAACGGAAACCAAAAATTAAATACTTTCGCATCGAATGAAACATTTCTACTATCCCAGAACCGCTATATTTGCAATTTTCCAAATATATCCTTCGTAGGTGGGTATGAGCACTTTGAAAGGTTGTGATATGAGGGACATGTTTGGAAATAAGTACCTTTAAATTTGATTTCAAGTGGATTGCAGATATAACTGGCTAAAAAGTTGGAATTTCATATAAAGACTCAAGTTGTGGGACAGAGGCAGTATAATCTAAAAATTACATTGAAATCCGCATAGGACCAACAATTTGAAACAGAGGAAGTATTAATGTGGTTGCTTTTAAATCGAATTAATGATTTCTATTAGCAGTTTAATTTGGTGTACCAAAAAACCAATAATTATATGTGGGAGTGTTTTATTTTTAAATACGAAGGAAATGGCAAAGTCAACAAACCCATTGTCATAACTATGGCAAAGGGTAATTTGGTAATATTGAATTTCTTTAAAAAAATTACGTATTAAATTAAAGATCTCTATTAGTCGATTAACGATTGGAAAGAGGAAATTGGTGGAAATAAAGGAAAAAAACAAATATTTGGGATTTGGGAAATAAAAGAAATAAACAATATTTTCATAGGGCAAATATTATTCTCTTGTTTCCAATTTTGCCCCTCTTTTGGACTTTGGTCCAATTTTGTCCTCTTTTTTGCTCTTTTAGTTATTCACGTAAAGATATGGGCATGATTCATGTTTTTATTTACTCAAACAAGACAAAACATTTAATGAAGCAAAAGAGTTGTGTGGAACAGGCTAACAATATCTATAAAATATCAGAGGGCCAACCTTGCAATATCATTATTGCTATTTTAAAAAATAATTTGCAATTTCAAGTAGAAAAAATCATGATTAATTGGTTCCTCCCATTTCCGTTTACCCTATTGCGTTTGGTTAAATTGTATTCTCGTAATTCCCTTAGCATTTAATGGCTATTTGTGATAGTGGCCTATCGTTTGTACAAGCCGCTAATGGATAGGTTGAGGGTGATCCATTAGCGGCTTGTACAAACGATAGTGGCCTATCGTTTACCCTATTGCGTTTGTTGATCGTTCCAAGGTATTAGTTTTCTGAGGGTTACCTGTGTTGGGACTCTGCAATAAGGACTGTACCGTTTGTTCATTATAAAATCCTGTTTCTTTTAGTTGCAAATTTAATTTTGGTCTTACTCCTAATATTAAAACAAGAAATTAAGAAATAAACAATTAGAGATTCGCAATATTTTGAGTCTACCAAAAAATATTGGGTGGATTACTTTATTTTTTTTATTAGAAAGAAATTGCAAATCAGAATAACATAATGCCTCTTATTCATGTATTTCCTCTATCCAATAGATCTCTATTGACAGTTTAATTCGTACACCATAAAAAAGGGCCGCTAAAGCACCAACAAAATACGTGAAGTTGGTGAATCTCGCGCACACAATGAGCATAACAGTCCGTGCGTGCACGGAGTTTTAAACTAGTGTTTATATAAGTGAAATTGAATGTTCTTTTGGTGTTGCCTGGCCCTATACCTTTGAAGGGTGAGCACTTCAGAAAGCTTTTTCCATTAGAAGTGCAAGTAGTTTCTGTTAGGAGTGCCTCAAGTAAATGAGGAGATAATTTTGGGATGGAGTGCCTCCAGTAATTTTTATATTTTGAAAAGGGTAATTTTGTAACTTTATTAAATTTTGGAGTGTCTACATCAAAAAAGGAAGCCCTAAAATCAGCTCCCTTCATTATTTTGTATTCCGATCATCAGTAATTCCTCAGTTTTCTTCTGTCCTTTATTTTCTCACATGGTATCAAAGCCTAAGAATAGACCTGTCTGAAGGGCTTGTCGTTGTTGCTTCAAAACTTGTAGATCTACGTGCTTATAAGTTTCAAGGTGACCTAGAGAGTGCTTTTTCAGAACAAAGTGATGAAATTGGAAAGGGAAAAGTTCTTATTACAAAAGTATAATCTTTTTGGTCCAACCTATGCCAACAAAGACGTTATTGTAGTTAAGGCAGGACTTAAATTGTTGTCACGGCATTAGTGCTACTGTAACAGTTAGTTATGTAATCCTTTTGGTTATACCACTAAAACGGCATGCCAAAAAGGATTACGTCGGGCTCTCTTATTGAGGGAAATTTTGTCTAATGGCAATTGCTAAAAGATACTTTTGCTAAGTGTACAAATGAGTCGATCTTGTTTTCCCATATAGAGTTTTATATTATGGTTATTTCAATGTTATCACATGCCTTGCTCCTCCATTGAGTATTGCCCAAGTCAGACGTGCATAGCTTTGAGAATTTGATTCTAGGCGCAAAGGGCATAGCAAAACTGTTTATTTATTTGAACAGCAGAATTTTTTTTTTTTTTTATCAAAGTACGAGTATGAAGATTTAAGGGAACAAGAGGATACGGCATCATGACGCAATGAAAGCATCCCAACTAGGTTGACACCCTAACTAAGTGACAATCATATGCCTCACTTGACCGTAAAGAGTTGATAAGATATCAACTAGAAATCCATTATGGGTTCCAAATTATTGTCAATAAGTCAGTTTATAGAACACTACCTGCAAAGATGTATAGGGTACCAAATTGTTGTGCACTAAAATTGTGACATTAATAAAAACAGTTTTGACGTAATTATCATTTTGCGATTCAAAAATTAAAAACTAATGGACGATGTATTTATCTTATTATTATACCTAAAGATAGGGTGACACCAACACTTGGAAACTTTATGACGCCAATCATTGCCTTAAGCATGTGACGTTCCAGATGCACGGAACATATGGATTTTTATTAAAAAAAACTTCCACAACTTTCACCATTTAACTTATCTAGGTTGATTCTGTGCTAATGATTCGTTTATGTATTAAGCTATCATTCATATTAGTTGGGAGATTGCGCATATAAATTTACTTATTTATTTTATTCCTGTATCGTTACACAAAAGGAGTTTTAGAGGGCAAGATGGCATGTAGCTGTTAGTGGTTCTTTACTTCTTTGAGATAAAATGATTGAGTGCGAGCGTGCCAGAGAGAGTTTCAATCTCCTCCCTCAGATTAACTTTGGAAAAACCAAATGTAATCAGGCGATTGTGTTTTAATAGTTCAAATACCTCACTTAAGAGGATTTTTCTTTCAAAGTGAAAAAATGCAAACCAATTTACTTAGGAAATTAAAGAACAACAAAGAAACAAGAGATTTCGATTAACAAATCAAAAGTAAACTTACTTCGAAATTGCCTTCAACTTCAAATACAAGATACTGAGAACTTCGAACAGATGATTGTTACAAGAACAATCGAAATTAATCCTAACTACTTCCTAATCTACTTCCTACATTACTTCGAACTGAGTTTGAATTCCTAAAACTACTTGCCAATGAACAAACCAAGCATCATTTGTTTGATAGCTGTTTGTTGAAGATTTGTTCGGGGTTTTTACTCTTCAATTTCTTCTATTTATAGAAGCTGCTTGCAGTTTGAACTTCCCGCCCAGTGAATTTGAATTTGGCTTGCTTCGAACTCTAACTTCTACTCTTTGAGTTGGTAGTTTCTTCCTTCTTCCACGTCTGAATTTGAATTCTTCCAACTCTTCCTTTAGAAGCTTTGATTTTGAATCTGGGTAGTTACTCAGAATAACTCAAATGATTATTGGTTAAGTAGATAACTGTCTTTCAAAATGTATTCCACGTGTCTTAACTGCTACTTTGCTTTGTTTCACAAGTTTACACGTGGAAATTCATGTGTTTAGCAATTGATATCATGGCTTCGAAGTTCATATATACCATCAATGATTCGTAACTGCCAATAACTGTTTTCTCCAATTTGAGAAACAATACGACATCGTATTTACCCAATTTTGTTTTATTAATCCAGTGTTCTTTCATTGACAGATATATGCCAACATCTGGCATCCTTGACTATGTGTCAATTAATTATTGGATTTGTTAATTTTATATGTAAACAGTAACATCCCGGGTCAAAAAAAAAAAAATTTCTAAAAGAAACAAAATTACAAAACTCAAATGGCCTCTTCCCCTTAAAATGTGAGAATTTAAGTTGTTCTGGAGCTTGCCACGGGAGAAAGTGTGATGAAAGGGATCCCCTTTTAATTAATTGGTATCCATTATGAGATTATATTAGTCGTACCTTTTACATTATTGAGTGTTGATTATTACAAATTAATTAGGTCTTTGTGTTGGATTTGTTTGTTTTCCTTTTTCCCGATAACTGCAAAAATTTTATTAAGGCTCGGCCAAATGAATCAAAAAGGGGGGGACATCAATCATCCCAAAAACATCACAACTGAAAAAACATAGTAAAAAGAAGCAAAACAAAATTATAGGGGCAAATTATACAGATCATTAAATTCTTTCAAACTCCATCTATTACATATAACTTTGTTCTTGATGGAAGCCTTCAAATCTTTTAAAGCTAAGGAAATCCCTGACAGTGGTATGAATACCTTAAGAAACCTGATCAAGCGTAGAGATCTGTCCTTGAAAAATTCTAGCATTTCTCTCCCTCCCCAGATCGACCATAAACTGCAACAGCTAATGATGGCCTAAGACAAAGGCTACCTCAAACTCTTCCCCTTGGCATTGGGACTATACCAATTGAGAATATCAAACAGCGTAACCAACATCCCTTTAACCTAGCAACGATTCATCAAACTGTGCCATACATGCAATGAAAAAGGGCAGGCAAAAAATAGATGAGTATGAGACTCGGGTGCAATCCCACACAGGCAACAATGACCATCCACTACCATGCCCCAATTTCTCAAACGATCTCTTCTACTTAGGGGGTGTTCCACTAACTTGGTTTTTTTGGATGTTTTAGTTTTGCAAAAAAGCTAACTTATTTCACTAACTAGTTTTTTGGTTTTTTGGTTTTTAGTTTTGCAAAAAAACTAACTTGTTCCACTAAGGGCTTTTTTGGTTTTTAGTTTTGCAAAAAAACTAAGTGATTTTTTGTTAGTGGAATGAGATAGTTTTTGAGTTAAAACAAAACTGTTTTTTTTTTTAGCGGAACGGGGTCTTAGTCTTGACTGAGTAGCAAACCAGAGAATAAAAGACCAACGAGAGGGACATTATGGCTTCCCCAAACAATACTACACTAGTCCTGAGGAGTAAACCTCAATCTGATAGCTTCCCATGCCGACTTAGTAGTGTACTGTCCACATCACAAATTTTAGTTATGGCTTGTATTATCAATAATTTCTATTGTTAGAATAAACGTAAATTTTAATGGTTGAATTTAATATGCAATTAAGGAAAAAAAATACAAAGCATAATGTGAAACTAGAATGGCAAATGAGAAAACAAGGAAAATTTTAAATAGATAATTTAAATTTGCGATTTAGCAACATATTATACATATAGTCATTGGATCGCGTGAAGAGCATAGAATCCAACAGCCCAAAATTGTTTTTCTGCACCTTTCTTATATGCAATTGGCAACCCCTTACCCAAATTGGGCCTCGACCACAACTTCATCAATTGAACATTGAAGAGCCGACACTAATAACAATTGGCTTCGTTATTAGTGTTATGTCCTCGCAAGGACACCAAGTTTAGCGGGGTAGGATAATAAAAAGTGTCAAGTAGTGGCATGTTTAGTCGATGTGGGACTGACTCTTCTTCTCAAGGTTTGGTTTTCAATAGCCAGACAGAGAAAGAGCTGGAACCAGATGTTTCAACCCACCACCTCTCCTCCCCTTCCTCTTTCTCTCTCCTCCTTCCAATTCCAAACCCTCCCTCCCTCCGCAACCACCACCCGAATCAGCCGAATCAGCCATTCTGTTGGATTTGTTATATCAATAGGATATGTATGCTTTTATTTGATTTGTAAATACAAGATGAATTCGTCTCGGAAACTTCCCATATATACATTGAAAGGGAAATTTCTATGAACTTTTATTTACACTTTATATATCTTGAACGATTTTCGAGATTAAAGAATGTCGATAGAATTTTAGATTATGTTCATTCTATGTTTATGATGGATGTTTAACTTATGAAGACGTGTTTGTTTTTGGGTATTATGTATGGTTAATCTAAACGATACATGTATTTTTTGGGGGTATTAAATATATGATAATTTTAAGTTTCACATCCATGTTCAATTCCTGACTCGGTCCCTGTTGTTACATATTCATGTGGGTATTTATATATCTATAATTACGTAGAGACTAGAGAGTTACATTAATGAAGTTCTACAAAGGGAGACCCTTCATATGGGTTTATTTGTTTTTAGAAGGAGGAGACCTACACATTTACTAACATTCATATCTTTACCAAGACGAGTTCTGGGATAATGGGAAATATTTATGGGATTACTTGTGAGTATATAATAACAATAAAACTGTAATTACTTTAGCATTTTTTTATAACGTAGTGGGGTCAAGTGACCTCACTCAGATCCACCCATGATATGATCAATTCTAGACAAGGATGACCACAAGCATTGGACTGGATCTATGAGTCATTGTTTCCGCCAAAATCTTCACGTTAGAAAGACAAAATTGAATTTAGAACAGAGTTTACGTGCCACGAAATCTCACATGTCAAACTAAAGGGAGTTCAAAGTCTCTCCATGGACTCGAGCCCCAAACCTTTTTCTTAGAAGCCAAATGATACAACCAGATAGACTAAAAGCCACATCTATATTTACATATTCATAATACTATATTTCTTTATGCATTGTCTTGTTCAATTAATTTAGCAAGCTTCTTATAAATTCTTCCAATGTAGACACATTTGGTCACCTATTAATGGAGTCAATTA
The DNA here is from genome assembly GCA_020921065.1 of Vaccinium darrowii. NCBI lineage: Eukaryota > Viridiplantae > Streptophyta > Magnoliopsida > Ericales > Ericaceae > Vaccinium > Vaccinium darrowii. Next base: position 17,778,252 of record CM037158.1, on the reverse strand, counting down.
CGTCCATCCGTGGACTTGGTGTAGACTCATAGAAACTAGGCATCGAAGGAGCTTAGCAAAATAGCCCAAGGTTTAGTTCGGTTGATTGGTTATTTTGCTCCTTACAAAATTAATTAAGGTTTTGTATTTTTGAGATTAGGCCGAAAAAAATAATTTCTTGTGAATATCCTAATCTCGGCGTGAATGTCTGCCGTTGACCAATTTGGAAGGAAATTTAACTGAGGCGTGCTTTAACTGACCCAAAAACCTTTGACCGTCGAAAAAAGGAAGTCCAGGAAAATGGAAAGTGAATTATTCACACGGTTAGAGTTCCCTTTTTTTCCCATTAATCATTCATTGTGGGGCAAACACTTTATACATTTCCATTTTCTTTGGGTTCCAAATAAGTAATATAGCTGTTGGAAAAAAACTTTGATTTTATTCTTTTTTAATTTATTATTTTAGTGGGTCCTATACGTCCACGTGGATGGACTCACATACCGTTGCGTTCGTCTTGGTTAGGAGATTAAGATCAAACCCTTGGTTGGCTAAAACCAAGTTAAGGTGAATGAGAAATTGACTTTTAAAGTGACTACATGAACATTGGTTGAAGGGGAAAAATTATTTGTCCCACATTGGTGAGGGATAACAAATTCATTGGGTATTTTTAACCCGAGTTGAGCACAAGGGTTTCACCCTTTGGGTCATACAACTTTTGTAAGGAGAGAGGGCATGGACAAAGTGGCTTTGACCCCACACATGCGCGCGCCACCACCGGCCGGGCTAGGTCAGGTTAATAAGATGAAATGGGCTTGGCCCAATTAGCTTATATTCTTTTCACAGGAAATAAGTTTGGCCCAACGTGATAATTTATTTTTCCTTCTTCATCCCGAAACGTTTTTCAGCAACAGTCGTTTCCAATGACTGTTCGCTTTCAACGAGCTGCATCTATTCGGTTCCGAACAGCCGTGTCTTTCCGTTTCGTACCTTTCCGATCGGGTGCCTATTTATTTATAAATAGGACCCTTCTTCTCTCATTTCATTCACAAAAAACTCTGCATTGTATCGCATTCATACTTCAAACATTCTGAGAGTTTTGCGTAGTTTTCTGGTTAGCCTACCGATCAGATTGGAGTGCTACTTCCATTTGGCGAAAATCGGGTAGTCCTGGGAGGCAGACGTCCATCAGCACCGTTGTGGAGAGCGAATTTGCTTTAAGGACAGAGTATCAAATACTCACCTTGATTCGATTCGTCTATTGCCAATTTCCGGTGTATTGAAATTGGTTCAGTACAATTTCTATTAATGTTTAGGTTCTGTTTTTTTTTTTTGGTGTTATTTTCAGAAAATTCGTGACCCGGTTCTAACAATCTTAAAACAAATTCTTAGCGTTACTTGTCTGGAAACAATTAGTTCCGTTTCAATTGGCTTGTTAGTGGCCCGGTTTCATCGTTTCGTGATCAATTTATGATCGTTGAGTTCGTGTTCTACTTGTGGAGAATATATATATATATATATATATATATATATATATATATATATATATATATATATATATATATATATATATATATATATATAGATTAACTTCCAAGGGTCCCTTATTGAAGTTAAATTTTGACGATCCGGACCGTTCAATGTTTTTAAAATGCATTTTTAAGGGCCTCCGCGAGGATTCGTCCAAAAACAATACCCGGAAGGGCTTCATCCGATCAGTTTTGGTTAAAAACGCTCGAGGCCCTTAAAAATGCAATTTAAAAACATTGAACGGTTCGGATCGTCAAAATTTGGTCCGGAAACACAAGAAAAGGCTAGGTCCGCATGGTATTTTTCAATAAGGGACCCTTATTGGAAGCTTATCCTATATATATATATATATAGCCTAAATTTCTAGTCCACACTCCCGGAAATAAGGAAAAAAGGGGGTTTTTTTGTGTTGCAAATTATTTTTGGAAAATCCGATCCGTCCAATGTGTTCAAAAGGTGTTTTCAAGGGTCCACGCGGAAAATCTTCAAAAAAAAATACCGGGAAGGGCTTGATCCAAGCAGTTTTCGCAAAAAATGTAAATATATATTTTTTGCGAAAACTGCTTGGATCAAGCCCTTCCCGGTATTTTTTTTTTTGAAGATTTTCCGCGTAAACCCTTGAAAACACCTTCTGAACACATTGAACGGATCGGATCGTCAAAAAAATTTTTGGATCATGAGGTGCGGAAATTAAAAGTCCGGATGTGAAGCAAACCCTATATATATATAGGGCAACACTTCTAGTCCGGGATCCGGGATTCCGGACCTCCTTGTTCCCAAAATTTTTTTGACGATCCGAGCCGTCCAATGTGTTCAGAAGGTGTTTGCAAGGCTCCACGCGAAAAATCTTCAAAAACAAATATCGGGAAGAACTTGATCCAAGCAGTTTTCACAAAAACTTTATATTTACAGTTTTTGCGAAAACTGCTTGGATCAAGCCCTTCCCGGTTTTTGTTTTTGAAGATTTCCCGCGTGGACCCTTGAAAACACCTTCTGAACACATTGGACGGCTCGGATTTTCCAAAAATAATTTGCAACACAAAAAAAGCCATGTTTTTCTAATTTCCGAGAGGTGTGGACTAGAAAATCCACCATATATATAGGGTTAGCTTCTAATCCGGACCTCCCGTTTCCAGACCTCCATGATCCAAACATTTTTTTGACGATCCGATCCGTCCAATGTGTTCAGAAGGTGTTTTCAAAGGTCCACGCAAAAAATCTTCAAAAATAAATACCGGGAAGGGCTTAATCCAAGCAGTTTTCGTAAAAACTTTATATTTACAGTTTTTACGAAAACTGCTTGGATCAAGCCCTTCCCAGTAATTTTTTTTGAAGATTTCCTGCGTGGACCCTTGAAAACACCTTTTGAACACATTGGACGGCTCTGATTCTCCAAAAATAATTTGCAACACAAAAAAATCATTTTTTTCTTATTTTCGGGAGGTGTGGACTAGAAGTTTTACCTATATATATATATACACACCACACTTCCAGTCCACTCTCCCAGATTTAAAAAAAATCCACACCTCATTGATTCCGATTGAATTTCGACGATCCGAACCGTCCAATGTGTTTAAAAGGTGTTTTCAAGGGCCCCGTGAGAAATCATAAAAAAAATACCGGGAAGGGCTTGATCCGAGCCGTTTTTCATGTATATGTATAATTTTGTGAAAAACTGCTCGGATCAAGCCCTTCCCGGTATTTTTTTTTTTTGATGATTTCTCACGGGAACCCTTGAAAACACCTTTTAAACACATTGGACGGTTCGGATCGTCGAAATTCGATCGGGAAAGTGGAGGTCCGGATTTTTTTAAAATCCGGGCTCCCTGACCGGAAGTGAACTCTCTCTCTCTCTCTCTCTCTCTCTCTCTCTCTCTCTCTCTCTCTCTCTCTCTCTATATATATATATATATATATATATATATATATATATATACACATACATACACGATAAGGATCAAGTCAGGACAACTGTATTTTAACAAAAATCCGAAGGAAGAAGAGAGAGAGAGAGAAGACGAACATCTAGTCGATTCTGTTACCATTCACGAGATCGAAGAAGAAATCGAAGGAAGCCATTCACGAGATCGATTGAAGACTGCCGACGGGAGGGAGTTAGGGTTTTTGTACTCCTTGTTCGCAGTCGGGTACGTGGAAGACGAAGAAAGCCGTGAAAAAATAGGGTTTTTTTTTTCCCGAACCAGCAGGTATCTCTCTCCCTCCCTCTCTCTCTCTCTCTCTCTCTCTCTCTAGATTTGCATAAAAACTAGGGTTACGAATCCATTTGAAAAAATAGGGTTTTTTTTTTCAAATTTTAATGAAATTAGGGTTTTGGTTTTTTAAAATTTTAATGAAATTATGATGTTACATTTGCTACCCAATGATCTAGTATCCCTGGTATTTACTTGCATTTTACGGTTTAGACATCTCATAGCTGTGTACTTGCATTTTGTTTTCACCCATTCAACTGTTGCTATTATGGTTACGCTTCTTCTTTTTGGATTTTTAGAATGCAGTGTGTACAAGATCAAGAAGTAGTATCATGCGGTAATTCTTCTCAACAAGTTTACACTCCTGGCCTCAAGTTAAAAACTCAGTGATACCGAAAATTGGGCAATATTTTCAAAACTTAGACGAGGTTCAAGAGTTTTACAACAATTATGGTAGAGAAGGTGGATTTGGTACGCGGCTGAATTCTAGTAAGAAGAGTAAGGACGGTGACATAATTAGAAAGGAATATGTTTGTTATAAAGAAGTGTTGAGCAGAATTAATGTAAACAAAACTAAACCTACTGTGCGGAGACCGGGGCTAACTAGAGATGGTTGTGGTGCGAGACTGGTAGTTGTGAAAGACCAGTAAGATGCGGGGGGCTTTGTAGTTAGGCAATTTGTCGAGGGTCATAACCACCCTCTTACGACCCCAAGGAGGGTGCATTTGTTGCACTCTCATCGTGCAGTCTCAGTTGCCAGGAGAAACTTAACAGAATAACTAGCAAAAGCTAATGTGCCAACATGGCAACAAATGATTTAGAGATGGAAGCTGGAGGTCTTCAAAATGTGGGATGTACACAACGAGATTTGTATAATGCTGAAAGGGATAGGAGGAAAGTGTTAAAGGGACATGACGCTATTTTGTTATTTGAGTATTTTAAGGATGAGCAAAAAAAGAATCCCGCTTTTTATTTTAAATTCGACGAAGATGAGGGTGTCATGGTTCATTGTTTTTGGGCGGATGAAACATGTAGGAAGTCATACAAATACTTTGGGGAAGTGGTGGTGTTTGACACAACTTATAACACAAACCGCTACAATTAGATCTTCGCACTTATGGTAGGGGTTAATCACCGCGGGCAAACAACTCTTTTGGATTGTGCATTCTTAAGTGGTGAAAAGGGTAATGCTTTTGAGTTGTTTTTCATGGAATGGTTGAAAGCGATGCCCGCCGGCCCGCCGAAAATGATCATAAGTTATCAAGATCCGGCCATCGCAAAGGCAATTGCTGCGGTTCTTCCTAATACATTTCATAGGTATTGCATTTGGCACATTTTGAGTAAATTTTCCGAAAAAATAAGTGCAATTTCCTACAAAGAACATTATGAGGACTTGAGTAATTGTATATCGAAAACCGAGAGCCCCGAAGACTTTGAAGGAAGATGGGCAAATGTTGTATTGAAAGCTAAATTGGACACCAATGAATGGTTAAATGCCATGTACAAAATTCGTCATAGATGGGTTTGTACAAAATTCGTTAGAGAAGTCATCAAACTTGGTCAAATGTAGTTGTAAGATGTTTGAAAGTGACGGAATTCCATGTCGCCATATGTTGGCGTACTTCACAAGAAAGCAGGTTATGGAATTACCTGAACAGTACATCTTGCGAGGGTGGACTAAATCTGCTAAATCTACTAGAGTTATGGATGACTTAAGTGGGAGGGTTAATGAAATTTGTGACACTTCTTTGTTAGTGAGGCGCAATAGTCTCTTTCAACTTGCGTCTAATGTTATTGATGAAGCTGTCTTAAGTGAAGATGATACAAAAGAGTTGAAAGAATTATTGTTATTAGCTCAATAGAGGTTTGTAGCCAAGAAGAAGCGTGCAAAAGAACATGTGGAAGGGAAGCGTGCAACGGAAGATGTGGAAGGGCGTGCAACGGAAGATGTGGAAGGGAGTATCCAAATGCCTACTCTTACTCCTACTCCTCCTCCTCCTCCTCCTCCTCCTTCTTGTCTTGAGAGCCAAAGTAGTCTGAATGAACCATTTCGAATCAGGACAAAGGGTTGTGGTAAACGGTTGAAGGGAGGAAAAGAGAAGGCGGTCAAGAAGGCTAGGTGTTGCAATGGTTGTGGATTAGTGGGGCAAAAGCATGACAAAAGAAATTGTCCAAAACTTCTTGGAACGTACGTGTATGCATCTAAATATGTTCATTTCGTTATTCGAAACTTAAATATTATTGTTATTTAAATGCTCTTTCTTGTATTTTTTCATTAGCCCTTTGCAAAGTGTTAGATTGAATGATGAGAACGAGTTCAATGTTGAGGATGATGAGAACGAGTTCACTGACATTGATGTTGACGATGATTGTAAGTGTTTGTAATTTGGTTTTTCTAGTTGCAAATTTCTTAGGTCTTGTACTTTTTCTTCTTTTATATTATGAGGTATTTGTTTTTCAGGATGGGACTAGTCACTGAAAATGCTCACTGGAGTCGCTCACTGGAATATGTTACTGGATCAGTCACTGGACACGCTCACTGGATCTGTTGGGTAGTCACTGGAAATGCTCACTAGATCAATCACTGTTGGTTTTTCTAGTCACTGTCGCTCACTGGACAATCTGTTTTTTTTTTTTTTTTTTTGTTGCTGTATGTAGTCCAAATCTGGGTTCATGTTGCCCAGATTAGTCTTGGTTATGACTGTTATGGTTCAGCTATTTGTAATGCTCTGCTTGTTTAGTCTTGGTTATCACTGTTGGTTTTATGACTGTTATGTATTCGTTGTTGGATTATTGTTGAAGCCGAAATTTGGTACCCAGATTAGTCTTGGTTTATGACTGTTATGTATGACTGGTGTATCCCAGATTAATCTTTTTTGTTAAATTTCCATGAGATTAGTCCTCACTGGCTGCTTCTATTCGGTATTTGGTGTTGCTTTATGGTTAAATAGGTCCTGCTTTTTTGCGTTCTTGCAACTAACATTAGGTCACCTGTTCATTGGGCTGGTGAAAACACTACTTTTGTGGTAGTACACGAGGATATCAGTATCATTGGAACTTGATCAAAATACCGAGTTGGTGGTGCTTAAGTTTTCGATGGCTGATAGTAGAATACTCTTAAAACTGGACTTTGGTTGGTATCAACTCTGCTGTAGCATGCCTTTATATGGGTGCTGCATGCCTCAAAGTTCAAAAGTTGAAATTGAAATCGAAATCTTGTTGCTGCATATTCTGGGTGATAAAATGTGATGGATTTTCAGTTTCTATTTTACACCACATATTGGCTCTTGGTTCGATACACCACATAAAATGTGATGGATTTTCAGTTTCTATGTGTTCTTAGTGAGGTTCAAGCAAGCTTTATCTTTTTCTTTCCTTAGAAAGACAAACGAATGCACGTGAAAGGTCACCAAACATACATACTTGGTAATGGTCTGCCTTTGCCAAGAAAATTTTGCAACCATGTGCATCCATAAAAACTGGAAATTCATATAACTAGAAATTCATTGACATAAAGGGAAAGCCTAAGGAACATGGTAATTACAATAACTAACATCATCATTCGGAATCGAATACATATGCCAACAAAATACAAGTTACGAAACCTAGAACAAAAATTATAACAGGGCTCAAACATCGACTATTGGCCTCGCGCTCCGCCACGAATTGATCTGTCAATGCCCTTGCTGAAGTAGAAGCACCAACACTAGCGTGATGCTGGGTTTGGCCGTAGTATCTATCTTCATGAAACTTGCACAATGCTTCCTCGGCTTCGGCAAACGAACTGTACCTTTTGTGGTCGTTATCTGGATATCCATGAATCTGAGCTTTAGCTTCCTCCCAAGTTGTATAAATCCCTGGTTTACATCCAATGAAAACCACCCATAGTGTGGCATTGCTGTGGAAACCAATAGCAGTTCAAAATCAAAGAACAACAGAGCAACTATTATGTGTGGTTAGAAACCCAGTACTAATGAAGGTCCATGAACCCAACAAAAATAACTATAATTCATATCACAAAAATCCAGTGTCTTGAGGGGATTTCAGATCATTGATTGCATTCTCAAAGTATCTTCATAAAATTTTCTACAAGAGCATTCATTAACTCCATCCAAAAATATAAAGAGGAACATGAGACCCATAGTCAACTGGGTTCTCAAGCCATAGCCTCATCCAAGGTACACCTACATTCCACCAAAGCAATACATACGCACATAACACACCTTCAATTCCAAACCTTAAAAAAATCGGAAAAAAAAAATATCAAACCCTAACCCTAAAATGCATACATATAGTGTTAACACTAAAATGCATCTTCAAGGACCAATAAACCACGAATACATAAATACATACATAGAGAAATCAAACCCTAACCCTAAAATGCAGTGTTAAATGGGAAAAAATCTGCTCAAAATTCGAATCCCAAAATTCTTGATTTATTCTTCTTCTTGTTCGAAATCAAACCAGAGAGGGCGACAAATAGGGAGAGAGAGATACCTTGGGGTCAAAATCGAGACCCAGATTTCTTGATTTATTCTTCTTCTTCTTCTTCGATTTTCTTCTCCTTCGTCTTCGATCGTCTTTGTCGTCTCTCTCTCTCTCTCTCTCTCTCTCTCTCTCTACAACGTTATCAGAATAAAAGGGGTTGGGTAGGGATGGCAATGGGGAGGATCGGGAACGGATTTGGCCATCCCCGCCTCCAATCCCCGAACCCCATATCTACCTCCGTCCCCGCCCCGATCCCCGAACGGGGAATCATCTCCACCCCCATCCCCACTCCTAACGGGGATTGGGGATCCCCGCCCCGATCCGAAAGTTACCAAAAAAATTAAAAAAAAAAGCTCTAGAAAAATACTCTCCAGACTTTACCAACATATTTGATATCTAAACAACCAAATAATGAAAAAAAACATGACAACAATTTGTAATTTTCCACCAAAAATCCCAACCAACCAAATAAGATTACATAATAGTCAAGGATTCCAATCTTGAAGGCTGGAATTACCAACTAAATTATTTTTTATTATGCTTAAAAATGTTAAGAATGAAGTGTATTTATTATAAACTAATAGTATATATTTTGAGGAAACCCTAGCAATTAACAATAATCAAGAGGTCTAAATGTGAATAGCATATTAGATGTGTAATAAAAAAAAAAGGGTCGGGGATGGGTCGGGGAATGGATCGGGGGTATGTGGAACCACCTCCAACCCGATCCCCGGTTTTATTTTTATTTTTCCCTCCAAATCCGACCCGATCCCCGAAAAAATCCTCGAAACTCCAATCCGAATGGGGCAGGGATCGGAGCGGATCGGATCGGCCAGAATTGCCATCCCTAGGGTTGGGGGGTTATAACCCGCGAGTTGTTTTAACCTGAAATCCCTGACCCGGTTTCTTTTTACCTGCGCTTAGACCCGCGAGATCTAAATTACGTCTCCCTCTGTCTCCAGCCGTTGGATCTCATCCAACGGCCCAAAACGGGAGTTCAGATTTTTTAAAAATACAGCCGTCTGGATAGGATTCGCTTCCATATATATAGAGTATATGTACACCCATGATCCAGTCAAGAATTCTGGATTAAAGAAAAATTGATGTTTTTAAGGTTTTGAAACTTGTTTTTGCATAATTCGAATCGTCCAATGTGTTTAGAACGTGTTTTTAATGGTCCCCGAGAGAAATCATAAAAAAAAAAACGATTGGGAAGGGCTTGATTTGAGCAGTTTTTAACAAAAACTGTACATATGCAGTTTTATGAAAAAATGCTTGGATCAAGCCTTTCCCGGATTTTTTTTTAATGATTTCCCGCGGAGACCAAGGTTGTTAATACCGTTCCGTACCGGCCGGTACGTACCGTTTTGAGGACAAACCGGTACTTAAGAGGGATGATTTCGTTCCGGTTAGTTTTCCGGCGTTTACCGGTCGTACCAGCGAGTACCGGTCAGATCCGGCCAATCTCAGGCGAGATCGCGGTAATAACGATTCCGGCCGGTACCCTTTTTGGCAACGACCGACGATGTTTCTATGGTTGCAGTCTTGCAGATTGGAATCTTAGGGGAGAGAGAGAGAGGGAGGGAGGGAGGGAGGGCTGGAGAAGAAGCTATACCTTGTCTCCCATGAGAGAGGGAGAGAGAGAGAGCTGCTGCCGTGTTTGAGAGGGAAAGAGCTGCTGCTGTGTTTGAGAGGGAAAGAGCTGCTGCTGTGTATGTTGACTTCGGCAGCCTAAAGGCAGCAAAGAGGAAAGCTGCTGCTGTGTTGTTGAACACTGATGTCTTATTTTATGTAGTGAGCCCTAAAGAAGCAGATTGACCAAAGTGCCCTCTTTATCTCAATTTTATATTGTTAATAATTTCATATAGATTTTTTAATTTTTTAGTTGGGCCATACATTTCTCATTCTTTTGGACCCTAGTTGGCTAGTTATCTACTATTATAGTAAAAAGAACACAAGATAAAAAAAAATTGTACAAAATATGTTAAAAATATATATTTTGCATATGCTTTAAAAAATTTATTTTGTATGAAATATGCTATAAAAAATATAGTTTGGTATGAAATATGCTATAAAATATATATTTATAATTATATATAATAGGAATAGCGCTAAATCCGAAACGGTACCGGTACTGCGCCGGTACCGGTACCGTACCGTACCAGTAGGAAAACCGGTACCCTAGCCGGTACGGGATTCAGAACCTTGGCGGAGACCCTTAAAAACACGTTTTAAACACATTGGACGGTTCGGATCATGAAAATTTGATCCGGAACTATGAGTCCTGGAATTAGGGATCCCGGACTAGATAAGGACTGTATATATATACTAGGTCAAATTGTCATTAGAATGGCGGAAAGAGTGTGGACTGTCCCAGTACAGAATCTAAAGCTTGAGGGTTCAGCATTTGATCAGTTTGTAGAAGCTATTGATTTGTGATTTCTGGACATCATCATGGTTGCTGTTTCACCAGTTCTAGAGCTTCAGGTTGTGGTCATTGGAACGGGAAAGGATGAAGAAAAGGTGTATTGTTGGCTGTGATTTGTGTCCCAAATCGTATTTGCTGAGACTTTATACTTGTAATGCAGACAAACTTACTCTTTTAGTTCAGAACTTAGATGCATCTGTTGGGACTTTTTGGAAAGCTTCACAGAAACTGATGCATAACTCCACGGCCCTTGCAGGTGATTTTCAAAGTAAAATATAGTACTTGGGGTACGTGGCTTTTGTTTAGGTAGTAGGCCAGTGTTTTGGGGTGTGTTCATCTAGATTATGAGAGGTGGCGGGCGGCCTATGGGTCCAAAGGACACGTAGCCGGGGGCGAGTCACAAATCAAATAGTTCCATTTTGCCTTCTTGTTCACAAATTGGAAATCTAGACAAATCGGGCACTACGGTGAGACGTGAAAAGACCCATCCCATTCCGACCTCGATATGTGGAATACTCGAGACGTGATGTGGAGTGCAGGGATTGGGCGAAGGATCTAAACGTTTTGAGGGATAATTCAAACGAGGCTTCTCGAGTGGAGGATTCACTTGTGGAAGTCCCTAGGGAGGCGTTGGTGGCTGATAAGAGTGCATGCGAAGAGTCTGGGGATTTCTCAAGGAAGATGCATGGTTCCAAGTCAGATTCAATTGAAGAGGGAGAGATAAGGGATGTTGGGCCGCATTTAAATAATTCGTTGGTGGGTGGAAATAGTGAAAAGGAGATTGGGCCTGTTGAAAATTTCATTCCTTGTCTTGAGCCTAATAAGGCTGGCCCTCAATTATCTATGATGGAGGTTAATGGGCTTTCTAATGAGGCTCTAGGGCCTTTTAATTTTGGAAAATCTACTGCATCTCTCTGTGGGCCCGTATTGGATCCACCTGGGCCTAGCATTTTTCTCTTTGGTGGTCAGGATCAATCCAAACAGATTGTTATTTCTAGCATTTCCGAGCCCAGTTCTCCGGTTGCTGGGGCTGACCCTAAATTGGATACTCCCAAACTTGCTCGCAAGAAAAAAACGTGGGAAGACATTCTAGGGCTCAAAACGTCTAATGGTAAATCTCAGGTTGGTGGGAGGAGGAGAAAGAAAACCAAACAAGTGGTCTTTCGATCGGCGGTGGCGGCGGCGTCTCTCTCCTGTTCCTCAGATGGAATTCGCAATAGAAACAAACTTCTCCTCAACAATGCACAGGCTATTTGGGCGATGGGAAAAATTGTGGGTGGGGAAGCTGTGGGTTCGGAGGAAGAAATCATCAGCAAATTAGCGGAGATGGAGGAAAATCGCAATGGTGTCAACATCTTGGGGAAGGATGGGGTTCATCTCTGAATCTTATTTTCTTGGGTGTTCAGGAGTTTCATCAATTTTAATGGTTAATGTCTTATCTTGGAATGCGAGAGGGTTGGGGAGGAAGGAAAAAAGAAGTAGATTTAAAAGAATGCTTAGAGATAACAAGGTTGATTTCCTGATGTTACAAGAAACTAAAAGATCTGGGGTAGATGAAAGATTTATTAGGTCTTTTTGGGGTTCAAGAAATATGGAGTTTTCTGAGGTTGATGCGGATGGTCTGTCCGGTGGTATGCTGTGCGTTTGGGACCCGTCTGTGTTCGTTTTGGAAGATGTGTGTGCTGGAAGAAATTTTCAGATCCTCTCAGGTTCTATTCATAATTCTTTTCCCTGCTCTTTTGTCAATGTTTATGGTCCTTGTGGTTGTGCGGATAGGAAAAAAGTCTGGGACATTATTATCAACTTATCCAAATTTTTTCCCAAGCCCTGGTGTATGGGTGGTGATTTGAATGAGATAAGACTGGTGAGTGAAAGACAGGGGAGCTCAAACAGAGATAGGGGAATGTCTGAGTTTAATTCGTTCATTGATCAATTGGAGTTGGTGGATCTTCCACTCCTTGGGAGGAAATTTACATGGGCTAAATCAGACAATGAGTTCATTTGGAGTAGATTGGACAGATTTCTGGTTCATTCTGATTGGTTAGCTAAGTTCAGTTGGAAACAATGGGGTCTGGATAGAATTTTGTCGGATCATTGTCCTGTTATTCTTAAAATTGATTCCAGGGATTGGGGACCTAAGCCCTTTAGGTTTATTAATGCATGGACTCTTCATCCCAAGTTCAAAACAATTGTGGAAGAATTTTGGAACAAATCTGAAATACAGGGTTGGGCTGGTTTTAGGCTGGCTGTGAAATTGAAGGAGTTGAAAGAAGTTCTTAAATCCTGGAATAAAGAGGTGTTTGGCAATGTGCAGGAGAATATCAAGGAGGTTGAGGAGCAGATTAATTCCTTAGATTTACTTGCTGAATCTGGCAGTTTGTCTAAGGAAAATGTGGCAAGGAAAAAGAAACTTAGAGTGGAGTTTTGGAAGTTGAGTAGAAGACTGGAATGGATTTGGCTTCAAAAGTCGAGGTTGGACTGGACCATGAAAGGGGATAGGAATACAAAGTTCTTTCACTTGACTGCAAACGGAAGACACAACAGAAATCTGCTCAACTCTATCTCAAAGGATGGAATTTGTATTGAAGATCCAGGGCAGGTGAAGGCAGAGGTGTTATCATATTTTGAGAAAGCTTTCAAGGAAGATTGGTCTTCTAGACCTAAGTTGGGTGGTACGTTTCCTGCTACGTTAAATTTGGTGCAAGGGGAAGTTCTAATTAAGGATTTCTCAGAGGAAGAAATCTGGCTAGCTGTGGCCTCTTGTGATGGAAATAAAGCCCCGGGTCCTGACGGATTTAATTTTTCTTTTGTTAAATCTTGCTGGAAATCAATTAAAGGGGACGTGGTTCAGTTTTTTAAGGAATTTCACTGTAATGCCAAAATTGCGAAAGGGATTAATAAGTCTTTTATTTCTCTCATTCCTAAGATTGATTGTCCTGTGGAGCTGAAGGATTATAGACCCATTAGCCTTATTGGATGTATTTATAAGATTTTGGCTAAGGTGTTGGCTGAGAGGTTAAAAAAGGTTCTCCCTACAATTATTTCTGAAGAGCAATCTGCATTCTTGGGAGGCAGGAACATTCAGGATGGCATTCTTATAGCAAATGAAGTGGTGGATTTGTGGAAGAAGAAGAAGAAGCAAAAAGGGGTCATACTAAAGCTTGATTTTCAAAGGGCATATGACAATTTGAGTTGGAATTTCTTATTTGACATGAAGTATAAGTCTGGTTTTCCTTCCAAATGGTGTCTTTGGATTAAAGAGTGCCTAAGGTCTGATGCTGTTTCTGTTTTAGTCAACGGATCCTCTACTGGCGAGTTTAAAATGGAAAAGGGCTTAAGGCAGGGAGATCCTCTCTCTCCCTTTCTTTTTATCTTAGCCGTGGAGGGACTCAACATGATTTTCAATAGAGCCAAAGAGAGGGGAATTATTAGAGGGATCTCTGTAGCTGCTAATGGGCCTAATCTGACTCATTTGCAATTTGCAGATGATACCATTGTGTTTTGTAATGCTTCATTGGATGAATTACTGAGTGTGAAAAAGCTGTTGTCTTTCTTTGAAGCAGTTTCTGGCCTGAAGATTAATTTCCAGAAAAGTGTGGTCAGTGGGGTGGGTCTCTCGCAGGAGGAGCTAAGAAGTTTTGCTAGCGCACTGGGATGTAAGCATCAAGCTCTTCCATTGAAATATCTTGGGCTACCCCTTGGGGCGAGTCCAAGGAAGAAGTCCACTTGGGCAGCTGTTATTGAAAATTTTTAGAGGAAGCTGGCATCCTGGAAGAGGAGACACATCTCTTTTGGTGGCAGAATCAACCTCATTAACTCGGTGTTAGGTAATTTGCCTATCTATTACCTTTCTCTTTTCAAAATGCCAGAATGTGTTTTAAGGGAATTGGTTAAAATTCAAAGTAGATTTCTTTGGGGAGGGGGAGATTTAAAGAAGAAGGTCAATTTGGTGGGATGGAATAAAATTACTAAAAGTAAAAAGATGGGAGGTTTAGGTGTCAAAAACCTTAAATTTATGAACGATTGTTTACTAATTAAATGGTGGTGGAGATTCGGGATTGAAAAGGGAGCCCTATGGAGGAAAGTGATTTGCAGCAAGTACAATCTGGACTCTTTATCTTGGTTTCCCTCTTTGGAACCAAATAGACTTTGGTCTGGGGTTTGGAGGGATATTACCCTTGTTGGCAAGAGAGATGAGAACTTGTTGGGTTTATATTTATCAAATACAAAAATTCAGCTAGGAAAGGGGAGCAAAGTGAGATTCTGGTTTGATGTTTGGGTGGGGGAAGCTACCTTACAGAGGGAGTTTCCGAGAATCTTTAGGCTATGCTTTCAAAAGTCGGTGGTGGTGGCTGAAGTTTTACAAGGGCATGAAGTAGATTCAGTTGTTAGTTTGGAACTTAGGAGAAATGTTTTGCCATGGGAACAAGAGGAGTGGATTGAGTTGAATGATCTATTGAGGCAGGTGGAACTTGACCCACTAAGGGAGGATTCTCTTAGTTGGGATGCTGATCCTTCTGGATGTTTTCTCGTGAATTCGCTGTATAAGTGTAGAGAAGCTAGATCGGGAGATGTTAGAAGGGAATTTAGTCTTATCTAGAAAAATTGTGCTCCTCCAAAAGTACAATTTTTGGGTTGGTTGGCATTGTGGGGAAGGGTGAAAACTGCTTAATTATTATTCTCTTTGGGTATTCTACCTGAATTTAATGATTGTTTGTGTAAATTTTGCGGGGAGGCTTCAGAATCTGTAGATCATCTCTTTGTACATTGTAAGATGGTTTGGATGATATGGTGTAAAGTTCTTAGCTGGTGGGATATCAAGTGGGTGGTTCCTTCATCCATCAAGAGTTTATTCATATGGTGGCAAGGCTAAAAATTTAAGAAAGCTAAAAAGACTCTTTGGGATTTATTTAGTTTTGCAGTAATATGGAGTATTTGGAAGGTCCGAAATGATCTTATTTTTCAGGGTGTTTTTCCAAATTGGGTGGCAGTGGGCGAGAAGATAAGGTATAGAGTTGCAACCTGGATTGATGCTTCTGATGGTCCTAAAGATTTCTCATGCAATGACATCATCTTTAGGCTGCCATCTCTTATCCAGTCCCTCCGTTAATGGTTTCAGCAAGGTGTTGGGAGATCTGTCATAGTGTAGTTTCTGCAGTCTGTTTCTGGTGTTTTGATGGGTTGAATCCTGTTCAACTCTGTTTTATTTTTTAGCGTTGTTGGTTGTCTTTGGCCTGTTTGGTTTGTAGATGATGGGGCTTGTTGGCTCCTTTCTCGCTCCCTTAGGCCTTGGACTTATTTGTTGTTTTTGCTTCTCTCTCCTCCTTCAATAATATTCTTTCTTTGCTGATCAAAAAAAAAAAAAAAAAGTAACTCAGTGCTCCATACGGGTTAAATGAAAGCAGAATTCTTTTGAATCCTCCCACATGTTCAATCTTTTTTTAGCGGTTTCAAAGGATACCTTTCGAGTCATATCTTTATCATGAGACTTTATCGCATAACATTAATTAACTAAATCTTCTTCTCACAAGGCAATGCTCACATCAGAAAATCAAGTTCGTTTCTAACCCAGCGCTTGCCCTTGCATATATACTTCGCTGTTTTTCTCTCTGAGACAAGCAAAACAAAAAGAGACAGGTGATTAGCCCAACAAGGCATAAACTAATGACATTGCACTCAAACATAATGTGGAAGTTGATCAGACCGTCAAGTCAAGTGTATAATCACCAAATGTTTAGTGAAGCACATCACATTTGCTTTGAATATCTCGGGGCGTATGTGTATGAACCCACTTTTACGGTTCTACCAATAAAACTGAACTTGCCAACTTTTAATGCGTAGCATGTAGATCACGAGTCTTTAACTACGACAATTTTACTGTTTGGTGTTGCAAAATCGTGGGGCTTGACTGTCCTTGTTAGATTGGGCATTCTATGATGAGCTACCCTAAAGCATGTCAGCTCGCCTCAAAAAACTACCCAAACTGGAGTAATATATTGTGCAAAATTCAAAGCTTGTCTAACATTAATACCATATGATGTTAAATACCCCTAAAATGTACTCCAAAAATTACTCCAAAAGTGAAAATACCTTCGGTATATTTTAGCTATCACTATCTCCTCTTTGTTTTGTTTGGTTGCAACTACCATAGATTCGACAAAATGTCAATGTAGCGCTTATTCGCTTAATTAACAATATTATCCATTCAACGCTCAACTTATTATTGTCTTATCACCCTTGAAGTGTCATATTGTAAAGCAATTTTGAACACATTAATTGAGCTTCTAAACTTCCAACTAGAACTTTACACTGCACTAAACTTGTGCATGCAACATAGAATTCCAAAAGAAACTATCCAACCAAAGGGTTACAACAAATGTGCGTAGCACAGCGGTGAGGTCAAAACCACATTGATAGCTAAAATGAACATAAATATATCACTTGACATTAACGAGTTGATGCATACGTGCGAAGCACGGTGGTACCCACCTAGTTGTTAAATTAAGTAGTATAGGTGGTATATGTCCCAATAATTGGCACGTCGTCCCCTAGCGTAATAGAGTAATTACAGCCACCTAAATCACAAAACGGATCAAACTGATTAGGTGTTCCACTAACGGAAAATAGTTTTTCCCAAAAACCAAGACAGGTCATTCTCTCACAATATATCACATAAAAAATGGTAAAAAATCAGTTTATTCTAAAAACATCTTTACTGGAACACCCCTGACATGTTTCCGAAACCTTCTTAGTGCACAGTGGTCAACCATAGAGAGAAACTACACTGAATTGTATGTACACATTGCCTGTACAGCCAGGAAAATTATCCAGTGCCTCCGATTCTCTTAATTTCCATTATGTTATTTTCTTTCATTATCATTACTTTCCGTGATTGGCCGTTTAGTTTTTCGTCATAATCTTTAAAGATTAATTATTGGTTTCAACAACATGAATAAGATAATAAAATATTATGGATTGAAATTGAATAAAAAAAATCATATAAGACGAGATTAAAGATAAAAATACCAATTTTTTCAATCCTTTCGTTTTTAGTGTTTTTTTTTTGAGCTAATTGTTTATTTTTCCGACTTCTCTCATTGAGATGAATTATTAATTTAAATATAAAACATGAATCTAAGGAAAATTCACAAAAAGTGAAAAAAAATGCCAAATGGTGTGTTCGGCCTAAATTTTTTGCTATCATTCTCATTGAAATTTTTTTTTTTGGGTAATTCAACTTGAAATTAAAAGGGATTAATCGAATGTACAGCCTACAAGGGGCATACCCCAGGGAGGAGAAAACAAAAAATAAAAGAAAGAAAAGAAAATTGCATACTCCCCAACACAACCCGTCGGGGTGGGAAAATAGGAGGACCAGCACAACCCGCTGGGATAGGTAAATCAGCTTAAAGCAGTACAAAAACTTGAGGCATAGCTGTCACCGAGACGAAACTGAAATTCAAGCACTAAAAATCTAGCTTGTCCATCGTATACTTCTTATTTTGTTGTTTTTAGCAACATTTTATCCCTTCTTATGCTAGATCAGGAAGTAATCTTCTGGATATCGCAGACACCGATATACCACATAAATTTCTACTTCTCGTACTATTGTTCCGCTCCTATAATGAGTTTTACTGCATGCACCACCATTTGATAAAAAGCAAGAGTAACGATTGCCAGCACAATAAGTGTGTGCTCTCGGAAAACTTAAAATGGATCATTGTCTTCTACTATGACAATTGAACACTTTAAAAGTATGAAAAAAGCAACGTTGCATCAGAACCAATGGGAATGATACATAAGCCATTGGTGCTTGATCAATTCAACAGCTAACTACAGCATCGGGGATGCTGTGTATCTAATAGAAATCACATGTTGCACCAAAATTAGTTGAGAGTTTTTTTTCTTTGGTACTAACTTTAAGAGCTTACTAAGACAGAACCAAGATCTAATCCCAAGCTGTGAAGATTTCAATTTTGCACGTGCGTGTGTGTGTGTGTGAGAGAGAGAGAGAGAGAGAGCTGCCCCTTCTCAGAGGAACTAGGAACAAACCATAGTTTTCGCGGGAAAGGTGATTCAAGTTGAACAAAGAATCCATCATTTTGTGCATGCTTCCCTTTGCTTGATCCCTGGCCTTTCCACACCTGCAATACATAGACCGAGTATAAATAACATCCTGAAGTAACTAAGCAAACTTTAAGGGTGCATTTCAAACTAATCAAGTTTTAATCATCATACAATTCCGAAGCGGGTACTTCTGAACTTTAGAGCCTTAACAAAGTACATTTTATTTCTCTTTCCGTCTTCTTGTAAAGAGGGTAAATCACTCTCTTGAGCTGTTATGCCGGATTACTTCACATGCATAAACCATTTAAAACAAGTTTCCCCAGCCCCATCTAGTAAGTTTAGTTACTTCTTAGTTCAAAGCAACTCTTCCTGTGCCCAGTAGAGAAAATAGACTTCCAAGTAATAAATTCATACATATCTACTACTGAGGATGATGCAAATTGGTTATCCGTTATCGTTACCTGTGAGTAGAATATAATGCTTTTGTGAGCAACTAAGCAAGCTGCATGAGAGCAACGAGAATCCACAACATACTAGAAGTTAATATGCACCATCTAGGATGAAATTAGGTTCTTTGCTGGAAGTTAATATGCACCCTCTAGGATTTCCTGATGAAACTAAAATTGTGTATTCTTGGCCAAGTATCTTCGAAAACAATCTCTTCGTCCACCTGTCACCATCATTATTCTCGGAATCCTCACCTGGAGCAAAAGATTCAAGTTTAAATCCTTAAAAGTTTGTATGGTCCGATAGGCTATGTCGATGCCTTTATCCTGAACAAAAATAAAGTGCTGATGCTACTTTATTACTGTTAATGAAGGATAACCTGAATAGAAGCAACTTTATGCTATTTGGATTTTGAGACCACTGAATGAAGCAGCAAAAAAAAAATTAAAACAGGGAAGGAGATACTCCATACATGTTATATTTACTTCCTATAAATAGCAATCCCATGTAAACTACACTCTTAACATTTTGCAGTACCTGGATGGACTATTGGCCATCTTGGTGGTAAACATATTTGAGCTCATTTTCATCCAAGGTGTCCCTTGCAAATGCTCCAATGCCGAGAGCATAGAGTGCTGCATATCTATTCATAAAATGCAAATATCAGCCGAAGCAAACAAAATACTGATAGACGTAATGATCTATGCACAGAAGTACTAAATCTACAATGAACTGGAGACAATACAAATGTTCAATATCAGCAGTTCAACATAGGAAAATACATTAGTGAATGCTACAGGACTTACCTTTCAGTATACGTGTATGTTGTCGTCACCCCAATATCCAGAATCAAAGGAAATAAATTATAATTGGCCCCGGAAAATGGGAAACATAGTTTTAACTTAAAGCATGAGGTGACTTTAGATTATGGCACCGCGAAAGTTGAAAGCAGGGTCTGTATCTTTGCCACAACTTCTGATGTTGATTTTAGGGCAAAAAACAGCTTTACAGCTGCTTAAAGGTAAATTTTAAGAAGCATCATTCTTTATGCTTTTGGACCCTGATTTCCAGAAGCAGCTTTTGCAAAATCTGATGTTTTGGCAAACATACTTTCCATATCAACTGAGGTTCCAATTAGGAAGTATATATATACAAACTAATCCATGCTTGACATCTATCACACATGTTGCGGTGTAATTACACATGTTGCATCATTGTTGTGTTAGGAGCACTGCAGAAGCAGGGGTTTTGAGATAAATTCATTTGAAGTTTTGAACAATAAGATAGTTTTTTGAAGGAGTAGTTCCATTTTCGGAATCGGTAAACTGAAACAATCATCAAGAATATGAAAGTAAATCCCTTAGGAGATATTATTAATGAATCCTCACGAGGTAAGATTTCCATTGAGGTAGATCTATTTACTGCAATTCAATAAGGAGAAGTGAAACAAGTCCTGGGAGTGGATATCCCGCCCCAAATATCGTTCCAAAAGATAAACATATCCATCTCATGCCATCTGGCGAAGGTACTAAGGGAACTCAGCACGATATTTCTTTCCCTTTTTTCCCCGCAAAGTAAATGCTAGCATCAAGGATGCTAGCACATTTTATCAATCAGAGGGCACTGGCTAGCAAGAAATACAGGCCAAGTAGCTTCACACAAGAGAATATACAGCTTATGGATGCCACTGTTGTCATGAACGGATGCAAGAAACATTACCACATTGAAAAAAACGTTACCCACATTGAAAACGTCACCCTACAAATCCATGAAATCGTTCAAAGATGCAGAAACTGAGAAACAAACAGTTCCTTAGATACACCAACAGTCATATGGTCAAATGCCACAGTAGGTTCTAATAGCACCCTCCAGCTTTCTATTCTTTGGCTTACTGCACAAATTAAGATACTCAAGATGATCAAATGGCTTGAACTGTAACGGGTCTCCAAACGAAACCAAAACACCAAATCACTCTCTCCCCACCATAAATTCAAGATCATTGTATCGAAGGCTCACTGGTAGTTCCATCTTTCAATCCCCCTCACTGGTAGTAGAATGAAAACTCTCCTAAACTTCATTGGACTACGTGGTTACTAGTTGTCTTAGGCTGAGCCAATGGTTGACCTGAGTGGCTTGAAAGCCAAAGAGGGGCTTATCCCATTTCATTGAAAGTGAGACTCAATTTATCACTAATGCAGAGTGTTTACCTACATTTTGTCATCTTTTTTTCACACTCATCTACCCTTTTCGAAGGGCTGCATTAATCTTTATTTCCCATCGTCATTGCAAAAGCATGTTCTTAATTACCATTTTCCTAATTTTTCTACATTTTCAAGGCTGTCTGCAATAAAAGAAAGCCCTATTTATGTGACTTAGGTGTTCTCCAGCCGGTTGCGCACGTGAGTTCTTGCCCAGTGTGAGATTGGCTAGTGCGAACCAGCTCTCCTCATGTATGTTATCCATACGATATACGAAGTTCAGGAACATAAACCTAGCAGCAAGAATATTAGCAGCAGTAGCAAAAACTCCTCAGACTTCAAGACAATAAACAACAGATTCAAGTCCTATAGGAACTACTGCTTTCACTCCTTTGATATTAAATTCCACCATTTCAAAGATGGCTGGAAAAAAACTTCACTTTCCATTGAGCATTTTAACAGGGTTTGAATCTGGTAATATTTGCACATGTAAACTATTTCATCCTACCATTTTAACATGGTTTGAATCTGGCAATATCTTCACTTTCCATGGTTTGAAGGGTGAATATTGTGAACCAACTCCACCATAGTTAAGGTTAAGGTTTACCCATTATGAAATACTTTCGACATAATTTCCTCTTCGTGTTGAACTACTCTAAGGTTTGATCTAATCTCTCTCTTTTTCTGCATAGATCTCAAATCCTGTATCTCCTTGGGCCTTTTTTTTTCTTTTTTTTCGAAACCATTCTTGGGCATGACTGGATAATTTGGCTGGTCCATAGCAGATTAAGCAAGCGTTTTCCACTGCTCACTTGGGACAAAAGTTGAATCCACACCGAATAACTCAGGTGGTGTCGTGCACACAACCACTAAGACGTTTCGTAAACACGAATCTATAATCAAATGCAATATATAGAAACAGCACAATATCACAAATGCACAATATCACAGATGTTGTAATGGAGGCACAAATGCAAAATTTTTATGTTCTTACCTCCGTCATTGAGATTGTTTCAGATCACGGAACCACTCAAAAGACTCTTAAGGATTAAAAAGGGGAAACATAGTGGATCAATCAGGCATTAGGTAAAATATTTGCTGCTCAATTCTCTTTAGATCCCTAAGATCTGTGTATTTATTTGCTATGTAGTTGATTATTAGTTGACAGGAAAAAGAAACAAAGAAAGCAATGGCTATCGAAAAAGAGATGGTAAGCTTAGTCCTTGACTTTTTCATTTAAAAGGCGTGAGCCCTTGGTTCAACCATCTAATTTCTGATCAGGCATGAACCCTTTAATGAGGTTCAGTACTTAATGTTTAGAGAATCCTTTGCATCCTTGATGTTTCTCAAAGGATCGACACTCACAGTTTTAGATTAATGTCAAGTGAATGTTAGATTTTGGTCAGTTCAATATCCTTTAGGTTTGTTTAAGGAAAAATCCATTCGCCAAGTTATGATCCATGTAGTTTTAATATCTAGATTCCAGGAGTTGATCTAATGAATGAGGTTTTAATTTGCATTCTTCCTTCCTATTTTTTAATAGCAACTAGCAAGGAGTGGGTAAAGTTGTATGGCAAAGCCGCCCATAAGAAGCTTCTACCTTTTTCACCACGGATGGCAAGGATTTCTATCGCGTTTTAACCGATCAAACAGGTCATTTCTATACACCTGTTTGCTTTTTGTTTTTTCTCCTTTCAGGGTTAAAAGTAGATAGAATCTTCGTCAATATCTAGCGTTGTTTGGGTTGGTTATACAATAGACATGAGTTTTCCTTGATAGAGTTTATGATCACTGTTATTTTAACCCCGAGATGACACCCATTTTTCCTTGATAGAGTTTATGATCACTGTTATACGCTTGAAGCGTATTCATCGTTTTTCTAGAGCTACTTCTCACTCTCTCTCTCACTCACTCTCTCTCTCTGAAATTCTGAGACACTTCTCTCTCTCTCACTCTCTCACTCTCTCTCTCTGATCGTCCATGGCATACGGGTTCTAGGGCTTTAGCAGCAGCAACAACCGGCACCGCTACCCGCCGACCACCGCACCATCTGTGACCACGCTCTCCCTCTGTCGGTAATGAGATCTCCCTCTCTCTCCTCTCTTTCTTCTTCCAAACACATCGTAAACCTATTTTCCTATTTCCCGTCCCGTCAAATTCAAATCATACAGAGTCCTGTTCGAGGGTCTCTGGCTGAACGCTAAGAAGCTCACTCTCTCTCTCTCTCTCTCTCTCTCTCACACACACACACGCGCGCGCGCACTAACTCGGAGCTGTCGTCACTGAAAACTTGGGTTTCCATTATTTTTGAAAATGGAGGCCGTGGTAATTGATGCAGGGTTGAAAATAAATTATCCTTTTTTATATTGAAATATTTGGAAAAGTAATTGACAGCTTGGTCAGTGGAAATAAAAACATTATGATAGGTTCTTTTTTTATTCTTGGGTTTTTCGTTCTTTGTGAGTCATAAAACAGGGGTGCGAACAGTCCTTAGTTCATGATTGCTATCCTTTGCTTTCTGATTCAATGGCTACTGTCTTATGATAGAAGACAAACCATTAGCTAAATCCCATGGAGTAACTGTTTTAAATTCCCTAGATTTTTTACGGCAAGGAAGGCAGTAGATTTTAATTGCCGAATAGAAATATATTTTTGTCGTCAAGGAGGGCAATAGCGAGGGATCTGGTACTGCTGCTTACATCCATATGTTAGTCTTGATAATGGTTTGCCCTTAAAAGCTAGCTTGAGAAAAATTCTGTCTTCCAATTGGGGATTATTGAATACCATCATCTTTCAGCTGAAAGTTTTATTTTACAAAACTTATGTCATCGTATAAATTTTTACAATCTCCATTCCGTTATAACTGATTTGGGTCCTCCTACCTTCCCTTTTACCTTACATCTCGGTGAAGATTTCGAACATTGCTTATTTTTACAATCTATTGGGCATATAATAGTAGCTTTTTACAATCACCAAATCGATTTACTTATTTTTTTCGGCTCCTGGTACAGGATGCATTTCTAGCGGGGAGGTCAGCAGTAGAAGGGAAAGGGAGACCCCTCCTCTCGACATTTCGAGTGTTCTATTTCGAATAAGCATACATCACAACCTTCAATGGGTTCAACTTCCTACCAGATTTTGAATATTGCTTCGGGGGCATTGTCGAATTCTAGGATGGTGTTTTTTACCGCTGACGCAAATCTTCGCTAGAACCCTCCCTCTCTCGCCATTGATTTCTCTCCAACTTTGTTATAGGTTTCTTGGTTTGAATGGCTTTGATTTATGCGTAACAAAAAAATTGTTGAAATTCCCATGAC
Source organism: Vaccinium darrowii (assembly GCA_020921065.1). NCBI lineage: Eukaryota > Viridiplantae > Streptophyta > Magnoliopsida > Ericales > Ericaceae > Vaccinium > Vaccinium darrowii. Next base: position 17,753,591 of record CM037158.1, on the reverse strand, counting down.
ATTTCTTTCTTGATTTGTTTTTACAGACATGTCTTCAAGACTTACACGATTGGTGATGCAAAGCGTTGGGTTCTCTCTCTTTCTATCTCGCACGCCCGCACCCAACACGTTGTTTGAATGTGATTTCCCCTATAATTTTCAGGAGTGTTGATTTGTTGTCATTAGTCATTGTTAGTCCTGATGGTTTTTTTTTTTTTTTGGGTTGAATTTATGTCCTGAAATTGGTTAGTTGGACCATGTTCGAAGTATACTTGAAAAATTACTTCTAGGGGAATTCAATGGTAATGCATTGAATGTACTAAATTTAGACATGTAGTGCGAAACGGTACCTAATCAAACACACACAAACCACACACACATAAACACAGAGTATTTACGTGGTTCCCCAAATTCGGGTACGTCCACGGGGGGCAGCGGATTCAATTATGTAGGAGGATTACAACAATCACTCAACTCACATACAACCTCACCAAACACTCGTGTATCACTCTGTTTCTTGTTCTTTCGCTAGTCTACAACACTCAGCCCAAAGGGCTTCTTAAATACACAGAGGGAGGAGGAGTCGACCGGCAGTTGGAGGTGAAATAGCACTGCAATATCAGTGCTCCATTTGCTCTCAGTGGGTGAGTAGGATGTACACTGATGCCTCCCACTGATGCACTGAGGTCTCCCACTCTGAAAGTGGATGGATGGAGCCAAACAAATCTCCATTATCAACAATCTCCACCTTGGCGACAATCCTCGAATCAACGCTGCCCCGATGCGCCCTTAGGCGCTACCTGTCCGAGAGATATTGATCAAGTCCAAACAGTGCTTGAACTTGATCCCACTGACCACCTTCGTCAACATATCTGCAGGGTTATCTGCAGTTGGAATCTTCTGAAGCAGAACATCCCCTTCTTCTACAATTTCCCTGATGAAATGGAACCGGACATCGATATGCTTGGTGCGCGAATGATGGACCTGGTTCTTTGCCAAACAGATGGCACTTTGACTATCACAAAAAACCTCCACGTTTTCTTGATCGATTCCCAAATCCTCTATCAAACCATGAACCCACATAGCCTCCTTGAAAGCCTCTGTTACTGCCATATACTCCGCCTCTGTAGTAGACAAAGCCACCGTTGACTGTAACGTTGACCTCCAACTGATCGGTCCTCCAGCAAGTGTAAACACATAGCCTGTTGTCGACCGTCGCTTATCTAGGTCACCAGCATAATCAGAATCCACATATCCAACCAAATGCTGACCACTTGTCTTGTTTCTCTCGAACTTCAAACCAACATCCACAGTACCCTGCAAGTACCGTAGAATCCATCTCACAGCCTGCCAATGCTCCTTTCCAGGATTGTGCATGTATCGACTAACCATGCTAACCGCGTGTGAAATGTCTGGCCGTGTACAGACCATAGCATACATCAAAGCTCCCACTGCGTTGGCATAGGGAATTTGAGCCATTTGCTTCCGTCCGTTCTCCGTCTGCGGCGACATCAATGCACTGAGCTTGAAATGAGCTGCCAAAGGTGTACTAACAGCTTTCGCTTTCCCGTCAATACCAAACCTCTGCAACACCCTCTTCAGATACTGCGTCTGAGTTAAACAAACTGTGCCTTTAATCCTGTCCCACTGAATTTCCATGCCGAGAATCTTCTTAGCCTCCCCGAGATCCTTCATGTCAAACTCCTTGCTGAGCTGAGCTTTTAGTCTGTCAATCTCCACCTTGCTCTTACATGCAATCAGCATGTCATCGACATATAAGAGCAAATAGACAAATGATCCATCTCGGAGTTTGCGGAAGTAAACACAATGATCGAACTGACTCCTTGTGTACTCCTGATCCATCATAAACCGATCAAATCGCTTATACCACTGTCTCGGCGACTGTTTCAATCCGTATAGCGATTTCTGCAGTTTACAAGCCCAATTCTCCTTTCCTGCAACTTTGTACCCATCTGGTTGAGCCATATAGATCTCCTCATCCAGATCTCCGTGTAGAAATGCAGTCTTGACATCGAGTTGGGCTAACTCGAGGTCAAACTGAGCTACCAATGCAAGCAAGATCCTGATCGATGAATGTTTGACGACAGGGGAGAACACCTCATTATAGTCGATCCCCTCCGTCTGAGCGTAACCCTTGGCTACCAATCTTGCTTTGAACCTGACTTTCTCAGATCCTGTACCCTCCTTCTTGGCATAGACCCATTTGCAGCCGATTGCTTTCTTGCCCTTAGGAAGTTGCACCAACTCCCAAGTCTGATTCTTGGAGAGTGAACCCATCTCCTCATCCATCGCCTTCTTCCACTTGTCACTGTCTGTACCCTGCACTGACTCCTTGTAGGTGCACGGAATATCATCGTCTGTAACTGGAAGAGCATACGCCACCACATTGGCATATCGAGCGGGTTTCCGGATGTCCCGCCTCGGTCTGTTAACTGCAATGGACTCTGGCTGCTGTAATGCCTCCTGAATTGGAGCCTCTTCTTCGAGAACATCCTGCTCAACAGAATGATCCATAGGACTCTCAACTGGCTGATCAGGCCGTACTGGAACAACAGACGACTCTACTCTCGCTTGTTCTGAATGCTCCACCTGCTGTTGAACATTCGGCTCCACATTCTCTTTGGAAGGAACCTGCTTTAGCATAGCAGATTCATTGAAGGTAACATCCCTGCTTATTACAATTTTCTTTGACTCAGGACACCAAAGCTTGTATCCCTTCACACCTGGATTAAAGCCCAAGAAAATCGCTTTCTTGGCTCTCGGATCCAACTTTGATTCAGTTACATGGTAATAAGCAGGACATCCAAAAACATGTAACGAATCGTAGTCTGCAACAGGTTTCCCAGACCATACCTCCAACGGAGTCTTCCCTCCAATTGCTGCTGACGGTAAATGGTTGACAAGATGTGAGGCATATTCGATTGCCTCTCCCCAGAACGCCTTGCTCAACCCGGCATTTGTCAACATGCACCGGGTTTTCTCCACTAAAGTGCGATTCATGCGTTCGGCAACTCTATTCTGCTGCGGCGTCCCCGCAACTGTGAAGTGTCTGACTATCCCCTCCTCCTGACAGACTTGGAGAAAAGGATCTGACTTGTACTCCCCACCGTTATCAGACCTCAGCGTCTTGATCTTTCTGCCTGTTTGTGTCTCCATCATCTTCTTCCAAATAAGGAAAATGCGAAGAACTTCATATTTGTGACTCATTGGATAAACCCAAACACGCCTGGAATAGTCATCAATAAATGTCACGAACCATCGTTTGCCTCCCAAAGTAGCATTTTTGGTCGGCCCCCAGACGTCTGAATGAACATAGTCTAGAATCCCCTCGGTGCGGTGAACTCCAGTGCCAAACTTGACTCGAGTCTGTTTGCCCAATACACAATGCTCACAGAAGCCAATTTTCCCTGTCTTGGCTCCTTTCAACAAGCCTTGCCTCACCAAACCCTGTAAGGCCTTCTCGCCAACATGCCCTAAGCGCATGTGCCAGAGCTTGGATGCATCGTCTTCGTCTGAGCATATAGAAACGGACGCTCTCCCTGTGACTGCACAACCGTCTAGGAAATACACGTTCCCCCTTCGGCTGCCTTTTAGTACCACTAGCGCCCCTCGAACCACCTTCAACACTCCACCCACCATCGTAATCTTGTAGCCCTTTCCATCAAAGGCTCCAAGTGAAATGAGATTCTTCTTCATGTCCGGAATATACCGAACATCTGTGAGCACCCTGATCGTCCCATCATGCAACTTCAAACGGATTGAACCTATCCCTTGTACTCTGCAGGTTGACTCGTCACCTAACAGAACAACTCCTCCATCGAGATCTTGAAAGCTCGAGAACCATTCCCTGTTGGGACATATGTGGTAGGTACTTCCCGAATCTAGTATCCACTCGTCTGAATGGCCTGGCGATGATGAAACACATAGTGCTGACTCTAGATCATCCTTTGCAACATTTGCAACTGGTTGCTTGTTAGGACAGTCATTCTTCCAGTGTCCCTTCTGATGGCAAAGGGCACACTCGTCTTTCGCCAATCTCCTCCGTTCTTTGGATTTGGCACCTCTGGATTTTGAACGAGACCTCCCTCGGCCTCCTCCACCTGACTTCTTGCCCTCGGCGGACTTCCTGGTCTCAGTCCTGCCTCTGGTGGTCAATGCTGATGCTGACGGGTCTTGGTGAATCATCTTGTCCTTCCTCCGTACCTCGTTATTCATCAAAGCATTGGAAACGTCATCATACTTAATTTCATTTTTACCATACAATAAAGTAGTAGTTAAATGATCATATGATTCGGGCAAGGAATTTAACAACAGTAAAGCTTTGTCCTCATCCTCAATGGAAACGTCAAGATTTTGTAAATCAGACAAAATCTTATTGAAATTGTTTAAGTGTTGTTGCATAGTTATACCTTGCGAGTACTGGAACCGGTAGAGCTTCTTCTTGAGATATAGCCGATTCTCAACACTCTTTGTCATAAACTTCTTCTCCAACTTCTCCCATAGCTCCTTAGCTAACGTTTCCTTCATCACAAAGTACTTCTGATCCTTTGTGAGACATAACCGGATGGTGCCACATGCTTGGCGATTGAGCTTTAACCAATCTTTATCGGAAATATCATCGGGCCGCTTCTCCAATGTCATATCCAACTCTTGCTGATAGAGAACATCCAAAACTTCGCATTGCCACATGCCAAAGTTATTTGTTCCGTCGAATTTCTCCACCTCGAACTTAGCATTGGAAACCGTATTCCTTTGCCCATAATTGTTCGTAGTGGACGAGGACTCCGCGACACCCTGTGGAGTTGATTTGGGAGTGCCTGTGGGAATTTCTTCTTCTCCGTTGGCCATCACAAGACCTTACACTCCACCAAAGTTGATTTTCGATGCTTGAAAACGTCCGAAAACACGTTTTTCTCACCAAAACTCAACTGATCTTCAACTTCAGGTTCGAATCACGGAAAACAGAGCACGGGGTTGGATCCGGAACGTCGAGTTTGTGCGGGAACCGGCCTGAACCGGCCGTGAACCGGTCGGAAACGGACTGAACCGGCTAGAAAACAACTTTTAACCCACTGAACCGGGTTGAACCGGCACTATGCTGAACCGGATGTGAACCGGACCGGTTTAACTGAACCGGATTTGGGTTGAACCGGATTGGGTCGGACCTGGACCGGGCCGGGCCGGGCCGGGTCGGATCGGGGTCGGGCCGGGTCGGATCGGGCCGAGTCGGATCTGGGCCGGGCCGGGTCTGGGCCGGGCCGGATCTGGGTCGGGTGAATAGTACCCGGGTGAACAGTATGCGGATGAACAGTACCCGTGGGTGAATAGTAACCGCACGGCTTTGACCGTTTGACCGCGAGACTCTGACCGTTGACCACGCGCCTTTGACCTTTGACCGAGCGTGAACAGTAACCGCACGAGTGATCCACGCGTCTTCCACCTCTGGACAGTGCGTGCACTGCACTGTGCAAGTGGATCTCACGCGATTTACACGCGCCGACTTCAAATGGAGCGTGAGAAGGCTACGGACCTCCGATTGAGGTGATTCCAGAGGCGTTGGCTTCGTCTTTTCGAGGGCTACTCGATTCTGGTCTCGAAAAATTTTTCCGAGCACGTTTTCGGTACTGTCAAATTTCGAACAGAACCTCGAAACAGAGAGAAAACTGGGTTTGCGATTTCCGGCACCCACTACACAGCTCTGATACCACTTGTAGTGCGAAACGGTACCTAATCAAACACACACAAACCACACACACATAAACACAGAGTATTTACGTGGTTCCCCAAATTCGGGTACGTCCACGGGGGGCAGCGGATTCAATTATGTAGGAGGATTACAACAATCACTCAACTCACATACAACCTCACCAAACACTCGTGTATCACTCTGTTTCTTGTTCTTTCGCTAGTCTACAACACTCAGCCCAAAGGGCTTCTTAAATACACAGAGGGAGGAGGAGTCGACCGGCAGTTGGAGGTGAAATAGCACTGCAATATCAGTGCTCCATTTGCTCTCAGTGGGTGAGTAGGATGTACACTGATGCCTCCCACTGATGCACTGAGGTCTCCCACTCTGAAAGTGGATGGATGGAGCCAAACAAATCTCCATTATCAACAAGACAGCTTTGAAAAATCACTAAAATCATTGTTAGTTTCTGATTCTTTTTTTTTCTTTTGAATGTATGTCCCGAAATTGGTATTGTTGGACCATGTTCGAAGTTTATTTGAAAAACTACTTCTTGGAGAGAACGGGTCATTGGTGGGGTTGGTGAGTAGTAGAAAATGGCTAATTAGGTATAGTTTTGCCGAGAAAATGGCTAAAACGAAACCACAATACTGACATGAAGCCATTAAGGCAAAACAAAAGCCATTGAGGCAAAACGGTAGTTCATGAAGTTGAGTTCAAACAACCTCGACGCGTCGTGCCTTTAGGCTCGGGCAATTCCTAGGGCAGATAAGGTAATAAATTTATCATATATGCTTGTTTCTTACGATAAATTTTTCATATGCGGAAATTGGTAGATAAGGTAATTAATGTGGCGTAATAAATGGTAAGTAATAAACGAGAGGTTAATTTATGAATTACTTCAAAAGGAGAGTGACAATTTAAGTATTTAAACCAACTAGGAGAAGGACTAAATTAAGTATTACCAGTGTTTATAATAAGAAATTAAGTTCCCCATAAAATTTCATTGCAGGCTACACCAATTATCCTATAAAGTCTTCACCACGGGACCTTAATCTTTTCCTTTTCATCCAAGAGACTACCAAGACTTATCAGAGCCCCAATTCTTCATGAATTATTCATTGTTCTTAACAAATTCCAGATATAAACATAAATTTAAAGTTTCTGTAGGACTTTTGTTATACATGTATCATTTAAATCTTATTTTAAGCACGGGCTGACTGGCCTAATCAATAGTTTAAACTAGGCCCACTGAGGTTCTTGAGCAGACTAGGCCCAGCCTTTTTTTGCGAGGGTCTGTCAATCAGACCGGTTAATAGGTGAAAAAAAGAAAGCCCATTAAGCCACATTCGGTCTTGATTGGGATGAATGGAGTACTAATTTATATCTACGCAGTCCGACCCCATTTTTTTTAGGTTAAAACATGCAATTGAAAAAAAATATATAGTAATTCGATTAAAAAAATCAAGATTCACCACACCTTCAGAAATAAAAAATCATTACGAAACAGGTGGTGTTCTGTTAAGGGTGTTTTTATAATAAACTAGTTTTTCACGGTTTTTTATGTGATGTATTGTGAGAGAATGAACTGTCTTAGTTTTTGGAAAAAACTGTTTTTTGTTAGTGGAACACCCCCTGAAAGTATGTTTTTATTTTTGTTGAATTAAAGTGAATATGCGACTTTCAACCAATCAGGGTGAATGATTTGTTCATCATTGTTTAGTGAGGGTGAACAAATTTTGTTCTGAGTTTAGCGTGGGCGTGCCCATAAATCCAATTTTGTCCAAAAAACAGTACTTTTTGGCCCATTGTAATTTTGTGCCAAATTTGGAGATAAACACATGTATAATCTACTCTTCTTATTAGAGCTTGTCTCACATTGGTTAATTATAATCTCCAATTGGCAATGAGTAGAGAGGCTACCCAGGCTCATATACTAGACTTCGAGGTTATAATTAACCATTGTGGGACAAGCTCTAACACTCCTCCACACGTGCGACCCCTGACCTGCACATGGAGAGTAAAACAATGGATCCACAACATTGGGATCACAACGAACCAAAGTGCACTTATGGCACAAACAACGGGGCAATAACCAAGAGAGTCTTGTCCAAAATCCTCCAAGGCCTAGCTCTGATACCATATGGAATTGTTAACCACCAACTCATCTAAAAGCTTAAGCTGTTAAAGAGAGGGGTAACTATATTATTTATATTCTCAACACGCCCCCTCACGTGTAGTCAGGCTCTCATCCATAAGCGTGCTAAACACGTGCAAATATTGAATAAATGGGTAGGCAGTGAGGTTCGAACACAAGATCTATTGCCTCCTCTGATACCATGTTAAAGCATCCAACTCAAAACCAATTGGCAATGAGTGGAGAGATCCCATCATATATTAAGTGATCACCCATTCCTTCCCCAAGCAATGTGGGACAATATTTCTTAACATCCCTGTGGAGCCCTCTTTCCTTGGTTGTTCTTCCAGGTAGTGATCTGCGACGGAGATGGAGTATCCTCTCAGGTGGAACCCTAAGCATGCACACTAAGTAAACCGTTAGCACCAGACCGGACCGTTGAGTCCGGAATGGCACTCCGACGGTCTTGTAAGTAGATGCCCGATGGAATGCACAAATCTAGGGTTTTGTAGAGAGAGTATTGCGTACCTCTTCTAGGTGATGAAGTCTTCCTTTTATAGTTGTGCCTTGGCTTGATCTTCAAGCACAGCTGTGCTCGTCACGTGACATAACCGTTCGGATGATGTCACGATGACGAGCCTAGGAGAATATTCCGCGATAGCATATCTCCAATATAAACGCTACACGTGTCCCAACCGTTCGGATGACGTCATTTCGTCATGATCACAGTTTGTTACAGGCACATGCAGCATTAACTGCTCTGCTGACTCAGCACTGAGCCTCTCGGCAAACTATTCTCACCATAAGACTGGTATAATTGATCTCTCGGGCACACCCCAAGATCCTCTGATATCAAGTCTGAAAACATATTTGTCGAGTCAAACATGAGAAAGGTCTCGGCACAATCCGAGAAGAGGGACCCAAACCCCAATTGTTTGTTTTGCACAGATTGAACCATACGCCGAAGAGTCCCTCAAAGATAGTTCTCTGGTGACAATCAGAAAGGTATCTCTTAAGAAAAGTTAGGTGCTCGGTATATCCGGACCCCTACAATAGCCCCTCGATCCCTTCATGCAGTTTACTTAACTCAGGAGGGGGGGTCGAGTACTCGGCTACCAAGCGGAGTCCGTACCGAGCCCCGTTCTGCGAGATAAGGCTCATGATGAGATTCTCTGCCCGCGCCGACCTTTCGGCCATCCAGAGAATGCCACGTGTCCCCTATGAGTAGGGTTTCAGATGCGAGGTGACAGCTGTGGTCACGTCACGCAGAGTTGCTGACGTATCGGTGGAGAGGTGCTACCGTGCACCGTACTGATGACCACGTGTCATGCGTCTAGCGGCCGAGCGCACGCCGATCCAAATTTTTTACCCGTTATCGCGTGAAGTTCCCGCCCAAGCTCATTAATTTTTCAAAACGGTGTAACCCTCTATAAATAGGGCAGACGAGGAGAGAGGAACACTTTTGCCTCCTTCGATTGCGTCTTTCAGAGCTTCTCTCTCTAACTCTTGGAGCTTCTTCGCGGATTCAAGATCTTGCAACAATCCTCACCCCCGATCTTCAGGTATAACATGTTTCTCACACCTTTTCTTCGTTTTCTCATTGATTTCGTGTCTATTTTTTGAGTTTTCGCATGCTTTCTCCGCATTTTTGGGTTGGGTTTCTGGGTTTCTGTTCTTGAAGATGAACAGTCATCTTCGACTAGTTCTTGAGGTTGAAGATGACGCCGAGCGGCGTAGATCGTAGGTTATCCCCCCTCGGCCACTATCGCCGAGGGATGTCACTTCACACATGCACTTTGTCAATTTAAGGATCTCCAACGTCTGGTGGCTGCCGAGAGATAGGTTGCTCGGTGTTCGTTTCAGGACCCATTGCTCATAGCTAACGGTCTTTTTACCATTCATTCTTTTTGTTAGGTCTGGCGCCACCAGTCATCGAGATCTCATCTGACACCGAGAGCTCTGGTTCCGAGACTTCTAGCACAGCGGCTTCGTATATTGCCCACCTTCTCCGTAAGTATAGTGTTCGGCAGAACTACTGCCGAGAAGTCGTACCAATGGACTATGACTTTAGCAAACCCGTAGAAGAGAGGCCCCTTCAATCCATTCCTCGAACCCTGACCCCACAGTAGAAGAGCCCGTTGATATGGAGGAGGAAGAGGAGGTTTCGGATGGATTCCTGGAGGACAGTGATGCCACCGAATCTGACGAGCGCTCGGGGAATGGGCCTTCCACTACCGGAACGACCACGAGTACTGACCAAGCAGCGAGTGTTGGCTCCGAACAGGATGCCGACGCCGCCGAGGAGGTTGAACAGGCCATTCTAGCCGAGATTGGAGTGAGTGGGTCAGGTGAGGGTAGGTCGTCCGGCGCCTCTTCAAGCAGTGGGAAAAAGAAGGAACATTCCTGTCCCGACCTTCACTATTTTACGAATGGAGAGGCTGGGTACTCTAAGTTTGTCGAGAAGTACGATATTCCAGAGGGAGTGACGGTGACGCTCATCCCGAAAGGTATGCTCCCAAGTTACGGTCCCAACCACTTGATTGTCCCACTGATGGCAATCACTGAAGGTGGTGTCCGTTTCCCGATGAACAACTTTATCCATGCAGTGCTGAACACTTACTCTCTTTCGCCCGACCAGCTGACCATCAACAGTTATCGATCATTAGCTCCGCATATGAGTTAAAGCTGAGGGACGGCCTCGAGCTTCGTGTGTGGGACTTGTTTCACATCTATGCCATGTCTCGGAACGTGTCGTTCGGGAGATATTTCCTGATGACAAGGCCGAAGAAGAAACAGATAGTGGAACACCTCCCAGACTCCGACCATTTTCAGGATATTTGTGTCATGGTGTCGGGAAATTACAATTTACCCTTGACCGAGGATCCTTTCCCCGTTCCTACCCTTCGGGGTAACCGCAGTTAATATTCCTCTTTGCTGCTTGTTTTTATCAATTTTGTAAACAACATCTTATCGTGATTTACTGACTTATGTGCTTTACAGGTCCCTCTCCTATCACTCGGCGTTTGAAGACCCGTGCTAACCCCGAGAGAGCACTTAAGCTATATCAGTGCTCCGGACACCTAGCACATGACATCCTCAACTACCTGCCTTCTTACAAGGGTTGGTTGAAGAAGAAACCGGCGAGAGTTCGGAGATCGAGAAAGGGGAAGGCTCCTGCCGAAAACTTGATATCAGCCGAAGAGAGGGGTGATATCGAGGCGCAGCCTGTCGGGGAACTCCGAGGGAAAGAAAGACTTCCCGTAGACCGCCCTTCTCCCTCCATATCAGAAGAATCAATGCCGCAGAAAATTGATCTCGCGGCAAAGCTCGCCGAGATGACGGCGAAGAGCAAGAAGGCTCCTTCTAAAAGGAAGGAAAAGACAACTGCTAACAGGGTTCGGATCTCCGTTCCCGAGGATGAGAGGCCGGCGAAAAGGCCGAGAGAGGATGCTCTGCCCCCCCAGGAGACCGAGGATTTTTCTATGGGAGCTGACCAGCCGAGAGAAGAGGGGCCGGAGATCGAAGTGCTGACTGTGCCATGGACTCCGGCGCTAATCAACTCCGAGGGGAGGAGCGTTATGAACACCGACAGCGTTCATGCCGATCCCCGCCTGGGGTTGGGCCTTCTCAGTGCCGTAGCATTGAAAAATGATATGGCCAGGCTTCCGAGCAAGCTGGAAGATAATCTCTATCATTGCTCGTCCCTGGTTGTGCAGGTAAATACTCCGTACCGAGCTCTCAAATTTTACCTTCAATATGTCCTCTTGCTTATCTTCACCTTACTCTTGTCTTTGCAGGCTGGACAGTCTGTGCTGAGGCTGCATGACCAGGTGATGGAGCTTAACGGGGCGGCGAAAAGGTACAAGCACCGAGCAGATGCTGCTTTAGAAAAGGTGCAAACTGCCGAGAGCCGCACCGAGGAGCTCCGGATCGAGAATGAGAGATTGAAGAAGGAACTGGCTGAATGGCGGGAGAGGTCTGACCGACGACTGGAGAAGGTGAAGACCGAACATGCAAAGGTTCTGGAGGAAGCTAAGAAGGAGGCTTATGATGCTGGATTCATCGCGGCCGGGGAGGCGTACGCAGGAGATATACTGAAGCTTGTGAAAGATGGTGAGAAGAAAGGCTTCGGCAAAGGATATCTTCATTGCTGTGCGGTTTTCGGTGTTGCTCCCGAAGACCCGAAATATGAGGCTCCTGCAATGCCTGATTCTCCTGGTGCCGAGGACCTCGATGACGAGGAAGCTGAAGATGAGGAGACCGAGAAGTCACTGGATGACAGTCTTGCTGCTAAGGTCACGGACGAAGCAACTTCTTCCGGACAAATTTCGTCCGAGAAAACCCCGGACAAGACTATCAATATAACCCCGTAGGCTAGGGTTTTCTGAAACTTTGGTTTGAACTTTATTCATATTTTGTACTGGACGGCTCTGAACAATAGGAGTTTGCCGTTCCAATTGGTATGTAATTTTAAAACAGGTTTGTTATGGAGATGGCACCAAACAAGTACCACCCCGCCATGCTCCGGTTTCACCAAAGTGGTGAAAGTTTTGTTCTTGGATGTATCTCAAGTTTTTGAATGTTTTGTTTGAGCTTAGTTGAATGGCTGAATGCTTATTTCTTGCACCTTGTATGTTTTTGCATGGCTTAAAAACCATTTCGGTACTTAGAAAATTCATACTGTTTTATGAGAAATGAATCCATCTAATAGCCCCTGTTTCGGGATAAATCAATCAAAGTAATTGCTCGGATTTAGGCCGAAGCACAGTGAGATGGAGTTTAAAATTTTCCAACACTTGGAAAAGATTTCCACTGACAACCCCTGCTCGGTTCTAATCAGAGGGATAGTTGCTCGGATTGGAACCGAAGCAACATTAAAATAGAACGAAAATTTTCCAACATTTGGAAAAGATTTCCACTGATAGCCCCTGCTCGGTTCTAATCAGAGGAATAGTCGCTCGGATTGGAACCGAAGCAACGTTAAAATAGAACGAAAATTTTCCAACATTTGGAAAAGATTTCCACTGATAGCCCCTGCTCGGTTCTAATCAGAGGAATAGTTGCTCGGATTGGAACCGAAGCAACGTTAAAATAGAACGAAAATTTTCCAACACTTGGAAAAGATTTCCACTGATAGCCCCTGCTCGGTTCTAATCAGAGGGATAGTTGCTCGGATTGGAACTGAAGCAACGTTAAAATAGAACGAAAATTTTCCAAAACTTGGAAAAGATTTCCACTGATAGCCCCTGCTCGGTTCTAATCAGAGGAATAGTTGCTCGGATTGGAACCGAAGCAACGTTAAATGGAGTGAGAATCCTGGCGCCGGGCCTAGATTGTTTTTGAGGTGTTAGTGGGAACACCAAACCTTGATAGTCGTTTTGACAATAATTTAAATAGGCAACGGTCGTATGTGCGAAAGATTGTCGTTTCATTCATTCTCCGAACACTTTTGATACCAAGATAAAGTAAAGGGGGCAAAATAGGCAGCCCAAATACACTTCTTCTAACAGAATTTTTCCTATGCATAGAACTTCCTAAGCTTAGTGGCATTCCACGGGTTGCCGATAGGTGTGCCATCCATCTCTGCTAACTTGTATGACCCGTGTCCGGCCTTTGCGACCACTCGGAAGGGTCCCTCGTAGTTTGGTTTGAACTTGGTCTTTTTGGACTTCTGTACCACCTCTCGGAGAACAAGGTCATCTACGTTGAAGGGTCTCATCCGAACATTCTTATTATATCCCCGAGCGACCTCTTGCTGATACGAGGCATGTTTGAGGTGTGCTTCGTCCCTGAGCTCTTCAGCTAGGTCAAGCTCCCTGTCCATGGCCTCGTCGTTGGTCGGCACATCAAAATTTTCAGTCCGAGCTGTTGGGATTAGGGTGGCTAGTGGGAGAACAGCCTCCATGCCGTACGCCATAGAAAATGGAGTTCGGCCAGTTGAGCGTCGGGGTGTGGTTCAATAGCCCCAGAGAACTTTTGGGAGCTCTTCGGCCCACTTACCCCTCTTCAGAGTCAGGCGTCTCTTGATTCCAGCTGAAATTGTCTTGTTTGATGCTTCGGCTTGTCCATTCCTTGTGGGTATGAGACCGAGGAGTGGAAGATCCGAACATTGTACTTTTTGCAAAGCTTCTCGATCGCTTCGGCCACAAATTGGGTCCCGTTATCCGAAATGATCACATAAGGGACACCGAAGCGAGAGATAATGTTCTTCCAAAAAAAGCGTTCTACATCGGTGGCAGAGATGGTAATTAGGGGCTCGGCCTCCACCCACTTGGTGTAGTAATCAGTCGCTGTTATTAAGTGTTTGTAGCCGCCTGGAGCTGTCGGCAGCTTTCCCACTAGATCGAGCCCCCATTGTGCAAATGGCCACGGGCTGGTGATTGGTTGTAAGACTTCGGCCGGCCGGAGCAAATGAGTGGCGTGCTTTTGGCATTGCTCGCATTTTTTGACAAACTCTTCGAAGGTTTTCTTCATCTTCGGCCACCAATACCCTTGCGTAAGAGCTCGGTGGGCAAGGGACCGTCCGCCAGAATGACAACCACTGCTTCCCTCATGAAGCTCTCGGAGGACGTTCTCAACCTGGGAGTCGTGAACGACCTTCAAGTCGGGGCCCGTGAAGGATCTTCGGTACATCTGGTCGCTTGGATCCAAGTAGAAGTAAGAGGCCTTGCACCTGACCCTGTGGGCTTCCTTCTTGTCTGTCGGGAGCTTCTCGTGCTTGTGGTAGGCGTAAATTTCGTCCATCCAGCTAGGACCGAGGGATATGTGTAGCACCTCTTGTCTTTCCTGCTCGATGCTAGGACTCTCTACTTCCCCGAGGAGAATGGTTCGGTTGGGGGAAGATGCACAAGCCGTTGCCAGGGAGGCCAGAGCGTCCGCGTGGGCGTTTCGCTCTCGGCCCACCCATTCAATTTCAACGGTTCCAATTTCTCTAATAAGCTCCCAGACCTTATCGTGGTACTTCTCCATTCTTGGGTCTTTCAAGCTGTATTGGTCCTTGATTTGGTTTACGATCAGCTGTGAGTCGCTGTATACTTGCACTGCCTCGGCACCTAAGTGTTTAGCCATCTTTAGGCCGGAGACTAGTGCCTCGTATTCGGCTTCGTTGTTAGACGCCGTGAAACCGATGGTCAGCGCGTTTTCATGCATGACACCTTCCGGAGAGACGATCACAATACCGGCTCCCGCCCCTCGGCTGTTTGACGCTCCGTCCACATGTAGGCACCATACATCTCCTTGGAACATCTTCCATATTCTGCCTTTTCTTTCTTCATTAGGTTTTTCGGCTTGCGCCGGAGTCCCTAACGCTCTTCTGTTTGTTTGAGCTCCCTCCGAGCACTCAGATGTGACTTCTTCAGCTAACTTCAAGCTGTCTTCCTTGAGCTCAGGTGTTAGTTCGGCGATGAAATCTGCCAAAGCCTGTCCCTTGATAGCTGTTCTCGGTTCGTACCGAATGTCAAAGTTTCCTAGCTCCAAGCTCCATTTTGAGATCCGAGTAGAGAGGTCGGTCTTTCGGAGCACGGCCTTCAATGGGTACTCGGTGATTACAATGATGGTATGGGCTTGGAAGTAGGGCAACAGTTTCCTTTTAGCGGTAACGAGTGCCAAAACCAATTTTTCTAGAGGGAGGTATCTTGTCTCGGAAGGGATCAGGGTTTTGCTGGAGTAGTAAATGGGCTGAAAGTTAGCCCCCTCTTTCCTCGCTAGGACGGAGCTCACAGCATGGCCTGATACCAAGAGGTATAGGTATAAATCATCTTCAGGCTTGGGCATCACGAGGAAAGGAGCTCTGGAGAGGTAGTTCTTCAATTGGCTTAGCGCTCGGTCACATTCCTCGGTCCACTGAAAACTTCTTTTGCTTGTTTTCAGAGACTCAAAGAAAGGTCGGCACAGATCCGAGGACCGGCTGATGAACCTATTAAGCGCTGCGGCCATACCCGTGAGCCGTTGAACTTCTTTGACGGTGCTCGGGGCCCTGAGGTTTCGGATCGCAATTATCTGCTTTGGATCTGCCTCAATGCCCCTCCGAGTGACCATGTAGCCGAGAAATTTTTCGGAGCCTACGCCAAATGCACACTTCTCGGCATCGAGGCGCAGCTTGTGCTTCTTCATGATAGCAAAAATTTCGCCGAGGTGCTCCAAGTGATCTGAAGCATGCTTGCTCTTGACAACCATGTCATCAATGTATGCTTCCATCGTGTCCCCGAGCTGCTTGGCGAACATTTTGGTAACCATCCGCTGGAAGGTGGCCCCAACATTCTTGAGGCCGAAAGGCATGACTTTGTAACAGTAGGTCCCTCGGGGAGATATGAAAGCTGTTTTTTCCTGATCTTTAGCTGCCATTGCTATTTGGTGGTACCTGCTGTAGGCATCCATCATGCTGAGACAAGCGTGCCCCGCCGTAGCATCGACTAGCTGGTCGATCCATGGAAGAGGAAAGCAGTCCTTCGGGCAGGCGTCATTAAGATTGGTGTAGTCTACGCAGACGCGTAGCTTCCCATTCTTCTTTGGCACGACTACAGTGTTTGCCAGCCACGTTGGATATTGTACCTCTCGGATAGCCCCGGCATCGAGTAACTTCCCGACCTCAGCTATAACAGCATCTGAGTGGGCCGGAGACGAACGTCTCAGTTTTTGTACTATGGGCCTTCGGAGAGGATCAACGTTAAGTGAGTGAGAGATAAACTGAGGGTCAATGCCCGGCATCTCATATGGTGTCCAGGCAAAGACCTCGATGTTCCTCCTAAGGAACTCCACCAGTTGCTCTCTCTCAAAGGTTGTCAGCGTTGATCCAAGAAGAAAGTAACGGGTCCCGTCGTCATTGATTGGTATAGTGACGATGTCCTCCACCGCTTTCTCTTCGGCTGGTAACTCGACGTCTTCCAAAACCGGACCCTCACATATTTCGATAGATCTTGGTTTTGGTTCTTTCTTCTTTTTCCCTTTTGTGGTTTTCTTCTTCATATGAATCGCGTTCACTTGGCATCTTCGCGCTATCATCTTGTCGCCTTTGACGTCTTCTTGACACCCCTCGGCTCCGATAAACCGAACAACTTGATGATAAGTTGAGGCGATGGCCTTCATCTCGCGTAACCAAGTTCTACCGAGTATGGCGTTGTAAGGGCTCGGCGCGTCAACGACGACGAATTCCATTTGTAGGGTTCTGGAGCCTGCTCTCACTGGTAGGTTGATCCGTCCCATCGGCCAGACCGGAGCCCCGTTAAATCCGAAAAGGGGGGAGTCGGCCGGCAACAGATGGTCCGGATTCAAGTTTAGTGCTTTGAATGCCGAATAGTATAGAATTTCGGTGGAACTCCCTTGATCTACGAGCACTCGTTTGACCCTGGGGACTCCCATGTAAACAGAAATCACCAGGGCATCGCTGTGAGGCAGCTGTACATCCCTTAAGTCTCGCTCGGTGAACGTAATAGTCCACTGTTCATCTCTGTCTGATAGCTTTCTTTTGGCGTTTCCTTCAATAGTAAGAACTTGTGAGGAGGGGCTTGGATTTGTCCGAAGCGCTGCGGTTTTCTCTTTAGTGGCAGCCCCGTGGATCACATGGACAACAATTTCTTCCGGAGGGTTGTTCTGTCGTTGTTGCTGTGTTCGGTTGACAGTTCTTTGGCGGCCAATGTACTAGTCCAAGCGCCCCTCCGTGACCTGCCTTTCCAAGAATTCCTTGAAAGGCTGGCACGCAGTGGTATAGTGTCCCAGCTCATTGTGATAAGTGCATTTCACCTTACAGTCATCTGGCTGTCCTTCAGCTATCCCCAGCTTGTTGGTTGGCCAGCTGAACCAAGGCTCTCGGGAGATTTCCCTTATTAATTTATAGAGAGGTAGGTTGAATACTGTCGTTATACCGACAAACTCGTTGGGTCTCGGTTCCCGCTCCCTCCACGAGTCACGTTCCTTCTTCCACCCCTTTCAATTTCCTGATTTAACTGTGTTGACCTGCTTTTTCCCCGAGTAATCTCCAGCATTGGCTTTTTGATTCCCCGAGGTTCTTGAAAGCCTTCTCTCGGATATCACATCCTCTAACTGGGCGAACTTCTCTACCGTCTCCATTAACCGGCTCATGTTTGCCGGGGGGTGCAGCATCAGCTCTTCAAAGATCGCCGAGTTCTCGTTTAAGCCATACTTGAAAGAGGTGGCTGCCATCTGTGGGTCGCAGCTTTCGATGGCGTTGTAAATCTCCCAATAGCGCTCGGCATATTTTCTTAGTTTTTCTCCGGATTGTCGCTTCAGACCGACGAGAGCATCGATCGTCTTTGGTTGTGTACTGCTCGTCACGAACCAAGCGATGAAGGCCTCTTCCAGTTCTTCAAATGAACCGATGGAGCCCGGTTGTAGTTGGTTAAACCAAACTAGACCGGTCCCCTGAAGGCTCACCGGGAAGGCTTTGCACATCATGGCTTCGTCGTAGCCGTAAAGTCCCATTAGTTGTCGGTAGTGCACAAGGTGCATCACGGCGTCTGTCTTAGCATCGTATTTCGTGAATTTAGGGACTGTGAAGTTCCTCGGGGGCTGGGCCTCTTGGATTTCCCGAGTGAACGGTGACTCTTGGATTTTTCGGAGCCTTGAGTCGGTCGGCTTCTCGGCTGAACGAGGGGCCTCATAAGCCTTGCTAGTGCTGAATGTCCTTCTGGCGTTCAGTCTGTGCCGCTCGTCGTTCATGCCGAGGTCTTGAGGGTGTTCCTTTCGTTTTCCGGAGTTGGCGTGCTGGGTTTCAGCTCTGTATTTTTTGGACTTTCCGGTACGTGGGTCCCGGACGACTATGAAATCGCCGGTATCATCCATTTCGTACTCAGGGGAGTGCTGCGTAACATGATCTCGGTGTTTCCGAGGGCTTCGATCCTGATGGTGGGTTCGCCGACCGGTCTCGTGGTCTACGCGTTCTTTATGGTGATCATCTCGCTTTGTGTATTGACCGTCGCGTCGGTCGCTGTGATCCGTAGATCTGCTGCGGACGATCTCTCGGCCTTCCGCGTCATACTGCACCGGAGCCTTGCCGCGGTTAGCGTCACTGCCTCCGTCGTTACGTCGCGATGCTCGGGAGCTGGAACGCCCCATTGTTGATTGAGAACTCGACGTAGAGTGACCTCCCGTCCTCGTGGTGCGTTCCGTTCGGATGTAATCCGAACGTCTACGCGGAGAGGGGGTCAGCTCCTTTTGAGGAATGATTCGCCCCGAGGCGTCTGTGACAATGATTGGCTGGCCCAAACGGTCTTTGGCCGAACGGCGCTGAGTCTGGTGAGTATGCTGCGTTGCCTGAGCCGCCGCCTTGCGCCGTCGCCTCGACGCCCCTGACCGTGAGGCTGAGGCTGTGGGTTGTTTTTTGGTTATAGCTTCAATCTGAGCCCTCATGGCAGCCATTTGCTCCTGCATTTGCTGCACGGTATCTGGGGGATTGGGGCTCGGAGTGAAGCCTGTGATGGGGTGGGTGACGATGCCCACCTGAAGGCCTCCGCCGAGGTTAGCTCCTGCCACCGGGCCGGTGGTTCCGTCGTCTTCAACGATCGCCATGAAAGAGCTGAAGAAAGGAGGTAGAGTATTCTCCAAGAAGAAGAGAAGGACACCGGGAAGGTGAAAAAATCACTCGGTCCCCAGCAGAGTCGCCAATTGTGGAGCCCTCTTTCCTTGGTTGTTCTTCCAGGTAGTGATCTGCGATGGAGATGGAGTATCCTCTCAGGTGGAACCCTAAGCCTGCACACTAAGTAAACCGTTAGCACTAGACCGGACCGTTGAGTCCGGAATGGCACTCCGACGGTCTTGTAAGTAGATGCCCGATGGAATGCACAGATCTAGGGTTTTGTAGAGAGAGTATTGCGTACCTCTTCTAGGTGATGAAGTCTTCCTTTTATAGTTGTGCCTTGGCTTGATCTTCAAGCACAGCTGTGCTCGTCACGTGACATAACCGTTCGGATGACGTCACGATGACGAGCCTAGGAGAATATTCCGCGATAGCATATCTCCAATATAAACGCTACACGTGTCCCAACCGTTCAGATGACGTCATTTCGTCATGATCACAGTTTGTTACAGGCACATGCAGCATTAACTGCTCTGCTGACTCAGCACTGAGCCTCTCGGCAAACTATTCTCACCATAAGACTGGTATAATTGATCTCTCGGGCACACCCCAAGATCCTCTGATATCAAGTCTGAAAACATATTTGTCGAGTCAAACATGAGAAAGGTCTCGGCACAATCCGAGAAGAGGGACCCAAACCCCAATTGTTCGTTTTGCACAGATTGAACCATACGCCGAAGAGTCCCTCAAAGATAGTTCTCTGGTGACAATCAGTAAGGTATCTCTTAAGAAAAGTTAGGTGCTCGGTATATCCGGACCCCTACAATTCCCCTCACGTGCAGCCGCATTTGAGGTCTGTCACGTGTGGCCACTTTTTTTTTTGAAACAAGTCAAGATATTCCATAACAAAGCCATCCGGCAACGATTACATCAAAGATAGGAATGAAAACCAAATCCACTAACAGATGAACCAAGCACGGCATTAGGCTAACACAGGCCACCGGCTCTTAGACACACCTGCCGGAGCAGACCCGA
The DNA here is from genome assembly GCA_020921065.1 of Vaccinium darrowii. Lineage (NCBI taxonomy): Eukaryota > Viridiplantae > Streptophyta > Magnoliopsida > Ericales > Ericaceae > Vaccinium > Vaccinium darrowii. Next base: position 17,733,203 of record CM037158.1, on the reverse strand, counting down.
CACCTACGGGACGGGATGATGAATCCGATCAAAAGTTAGCACACGAGAACCCAAATGGGAACCCAGCTCAAACCATAATACAATATAGCGCATATGTAATCCCAAAAAAAGACAACAAAGCAAAAAAAAAACACGAAAAAAAAAACTCAGCAAATCCGGACTCAGGCACTGGTACACCCGATTCGACTGAGTCAACCACTGAGTTGTAACAAATGCACCGAGTTAGACCGAGTTGACAGACCGCTGCTTCTTCGGGATGAGGGCCAAGTTCCTGGTCCGGCTTCCTACGGATCAGAGGACTTTATTGCACCGGAGGGGGCCAAAGCACCCGTGTTTCAACCCAAAGTCAGATCTGGACCTTGGTGGTGGTTATGGTGACTGAATTCTCTCTTCTGTATCCCCAAAGAGAGAGAGTATTATTCATCCCACCGCAAAGTTTCTTTAGGACACAAATAATTCTTATTTTAAACACGGGCCGAATGGCCTAATCAATAGTTAAAACTAGGCCCACAAAGCCAAGGGAGAAATCATTATTCATAGAAAAAGCACTCATACATTTTTATTGCTGGGAAAATACATTTATAGTTCTAAATATTACACGCAGTTGGTATAAAAAGAGGTAATTGATATTCATACCTCCAAATTGATATCTACACTCTTTTTTTTTTGTCTTTTAGTAAAATTTTTACACATAAAATTTCACTAGAAAACTGAAAAGAGGGTGTGGATAATAATTTGGGACTTGTGTGGATTTGTAGGAAATACCTTTGGCCAATTAGTCGCCTAGGTGGTGCTGTGGTGACGGCTTGTCCTATTCGGACAGTAGTTATGACTCAACCGGACATTTTACAGCGGATCAGGAACCCATGGGGGGTTGCTATGTTGGTCGGCCCTTGTCACCTTTTTCCAGTTCAAAATTGCGGATGTAGGAATCACTCCCCCTAAAAAGAAGTCATAGTTTTGTTTTCAATTGTTTTAGGCTTTTTAACTTTTAGTTGCAGTCATTTCTTTATTGGCCAGGTTGGAGGAGGACAGTTCGTCTACTTACTCTATTTTTCTAAAGTCTAATGACCAATTGCTTTTCCCAAGTCTTTTGAATCAAGGTATCCGGTTGGCTGTTGTGCAGATTGCTACCAACTTCATTTGCTGCTGTAATCTTGGAAAATAATTAAGGTGACAAGATCCTCCAAAAATATTAAATTATGGTGAATGATACTGTGCGATAATTATATTACGTTCGTCGAGTGATATGATAACAAAAATACTCATGATTAATTTTTTAATTTATCAAAACCATCTCATTAAAACTCGAATGATTAGATTTAGTCTAGAAAAAATTATCACACTAAGATTTCTTTCAAAATCCGGCGCCCTCTGAGGCGCCCTCTGACTTCAATTTCTGGCTCCGCCACTGAGGCACTCACTAAGGCTCCGTATCATCCCCCCCTTCCCACCGCCGTCTATCAACATCTCTGGCGACGAGCTCCGTGACTCTGCCCCCTTCCAGTGGTAACCATTTTTTGTTCTCTCTCCCTTTCTCTCCTGTCTCATGTCAACGGTTGCAATCTCCCACTAGGAACAGACATTTTTCCATCAACTATTGTGTGCCAAACAGGATATCGAAAAAGATGGTCAAAGGCACATTACGGTTAAGGGTTTGACCCACGAGATAATATTTACACCCTTTCCACTTGCTTGAATAGCTTGACTTGGTCAGCTGACATTTCTTCTTCATAGAATGGAAAATTGGAACTAGTGCTTTGGCTTAAAAGCCAAAAATTGAATTATTCGTTTTGTCTTTATTCAAATTTTTTTTGCATTTGTTAGTTTTACGTCAAAATTTTGTGGTTTCTGGATTCCTCTCGTCGAGACGAATTCAAAGAGTATAAAATTGTGGTCAAAAGTAATAGTTTTTTGAATAAAGCCGAAAATAAACCAAAATAAACCAGTTTATTGGTTTAATTTTGGCTTTATTAAAAAAAATTTGAGTTTTGACCATAATTTTATATTTGTTAGATTCATCTCGTCGAGAGGAATTCAGAAACCACAAAATCTTGACGCAAAACTAACAAATGCAAATTTTTTTTTGAATAAAGACAACGAATAATCCAATAATTCAATTTTTGGCTTTTAAGCCAAAGCAGATCTGCAACACAAAGGACAATATGGAAAACTAGCTAGTAATAAAAAAAGGAAACAGTTTTGGACACGAAATCCAAAAATTATTTTGACTTGGGACTTGGGTGCCTATTAACATAAAGCTCAAATATTCTGGGTGTAAAAATAGAGTTATAATTGGGAAGAAAAAAAATTAGGTGGATTAATGTGACTTATATAAGGAGCAAATGTACAAAATTTAGACCGTTTAACAGCAGTTGCTGCGTTATTTTTTAAGTAGTATATATAATCATTACGTATAATCTTGTAAGTTTCAGTGCTTGTAGCTTTCTGAAGCCAATTGCTCAAAATTTGAGATTATTTAGAGCCTTAAAAAGTGGAAATTGATTTTGGCACTCCGAAAAGGAAATCCCAAAATCAAGTTCATATAGGTATTGGTTAATTTTGGCTTTTCCAAAGGGGAGGGCCAAAATAAATTTGGTAAGTGCCAAAATCACTTCCCTCAGAAAAGTTTGGCTAAACCGAAGTCCAAACGAGCCAAACAAGAATGGTCGGGGAGCAGTTTTAAGTGCGACTAAGGCGCAATACAATTGACCACACAACGTAGTGAGCTCGGAGCGCAACCAAATTGAGGTACATGCGGGTTTTTTTTTTTTCTTTCTTTCTCGAACTGGTTTGATAACAAATCCAGAATCATTATTGAATTAATTTAGCATTGAAAAAGCACAACAAAAAGGGTTCCCAAGTGTTCCATAAAGATCCCAGGATATATTTGGTAGAACACGGTATTTTTTTTGGTCTGATGCTGCAATTCTGCATATATAAGCAACAAGTCGAGATTCCACATAGGGGGTGTTCCGTTAAGGATGTTTTTAGCATAAACTAATTTTTCACGATTTTTTATGTAATGTATTGAGAGAAAATAACCCATCTTGATTTTAAAAAAAAAACTGTTTTTTGTTAGTAGAACACAGTAGTCTTGGTTTCAGATGGACCTTATCCATCAAATGATGTGAACCCAACTCAACTCCCAAGGAGATAAAATCCATCTTATAGTGTTAAAAATAGCATGCCCAAAGCTATGTTTTAGCCGACTTCAGGGTAATTATTTCTCAAAAAATGACACCTTTCTCACTTTATGAAAATGATGTGGCATATTTGGCACAGAAGTATTCAGAGTCCCAATATGACATTGAATTTTTGCACAAGGTTGAAGAGAGTTTTGTCATTCTTGACTTCAGCATGGCGATTGGTATTTGGTACAAATATGTTTTCTTTCCTCTCTTGTTTCTACTAATTTTCTTCTGCTTTTATGTTCTCTCAAAAGAATCACTTACAAATTCAAGTTCCGAACTCACATTTCTCAATTTGTTTCAGATAAATTGGCTTTCGGCCTTAGGGTTTCTCCTCGCAACATCGTTGGGACTCCTACAAGAAGGTTGATACAGCCTTTTCCTGGAGGCTGCAAGGTTCACCACCGAGCACTTTTACCCACGAGTAAGACAAAACTCGTAGATTAACCTAGGATCCACAATAAGCCATGGGGGGGCAAATCTCAGGCCAGAAAACCGACCGAAGTTGGTGACTCTGTGCTCGCCTGGCCGATATGCTAAAGTAGCTTGCCAACATCATACTTCGGTCTTTTTACAAGGAAAACACGTACTAGAAGAGGAAAGGTATAGCATATGGATCCCATAATGCGAGAGGTCAGTAGATACAAGTAAGCCCATGGACTTAACAAACACCCAAAATATGATATATAAAAACAAGGACACAACAACCGAACTTTAATAATTTGATATGGGACCAGCTTGCAAATTTAACGGACGCCATGGAGGTTTGGCGAAGAACATTTCTGCCAAAAGCAAGCATGCATGGAAACAACCGCAATTTTAATCCTCAACAGGGTAGGGGCAACTGAATTAGGTTATAGTTACACTTGACCTAGTCTTTTACTCCAGTATTTTTCTACTTTAGTTTAGTACAAAATCAAAGACATCACGAATAATTTCAGTGACACTGGACTAGACAATGCAACATTCATACCTGCTTCCATAAACCACAAATAGAAGTGAATTACACATAGTCAAACAACATCCCCTGTATCTATAAGCCAAAAGAGTTTTAACCATCCATCCGAAGCCTGAATATTTATTATTACCCGCAGTTCCAACAGTTCCAACTAGAAAGCACTCCAATGACTACATACACGAATGAGCAAAGAGCTACCTAGATATAGACGAGACTGTTCACATAAGATACGCACCTGATATCAGATTCAGCAGCGCTGCACACAGTTTTAGTTCGTTTAGTATTCACGTTATAAGAAAGGATTGTCTTTCCAATTTGAACCAACACCACATCGCAGCCGACCGAGAGCACCGCCACCTGCTCATAAGCAGATCCAGCAGACACTGAATTGTCTATACAGAAACGAGTTTTCTCTTTCCATGTCCTGGCATTGCTGTGCATTTGCATCGTGTTTGAGTAGACATTGGCCAACACAGACACAGTTATTGAACGGCCATTTGCATGAGCAGAACAAAGCTTACCATTAATCATCCCCAAGGTAGCACCGGAATGCCCTTGGATGAGTTGCGACCTGTCTTTTGTGAGATCAAAAGCGACAATGCCATGTACCTTTGACTGCCAGTAAACAACACCATCCACACAAACACCTGATCTCGGCACAAGCTTCTTGCTGGCAAAGCAAATCTCTCCAGAAACTTTCCAAGCTCCTTCAGAGGATGAATAGATCTCAAATTCAGTTGCATTATCAAAGTCGACTGATGGGAAAGCACAAACCAGCTTGTAATCAGCCACAAAGTTGAGCAGTGATGGTTCAAAGACAAGAACAATGGCAGGATCAGGACCGTGATTAGCATTTGAGTTAGGAAGTGTCTTCCACTGCTTGGTAACAGGGTTGCAGATGTAGTAGGCTTTAAGCCCAGTGCGGCCTTGGCAGCAAATTAACCCGTTGGAAGAAGCCCTGATGTCCACAGGTTCAGGAAGAAATGTCAGAGACGGGTCTGGCACACCACAAGATTTGGGATCGATGGAGATGAATGATGGTGGGTTAAAAGGCAACTGGCAGAAGAGGCCTGAGAGAGACTGGTATGAAAGTGACTGATTGTGGGCAAAGAAAGGAGTTGAGATCTGGAGCTTCCAGTCCCTACAAACAACCTGGACCCTGAAAAGTGATTTTGCGGGGAGGAAAGGAAGAGCATGCTCCCTTATGATGTCCCTGAGGTCCATGTACATCTTATTGTTCCTGTTGGCCACAAACTTATTTGGCCTCTTTCCTCGATCCATTGACTTTCACCAAGTTTTACTTGCTAATCAAACAGCAATACCATGTCAAAGTCTAATAAAACAAAATATAAATAGGAGAAAAAACAGCAATAGAAAAAGACAAATAGTTATAGGAGAGAGCACACGGTTGCGGGATCGCCCTAGTGGTTAGTATGAAAGCAGAGAATTATATGGAGAAGCCAATGGCACACCTGTGACGAATATTTTGTAACCATCCAAAAATTTTCGTAACAAACACCAAATATTTTCGTAAATTGCCCAAATGACTTGCAACATTTTTGTGCGTACTGTAACACCCATTGTACTAACAAGCACTACAAAGTCATTACAAATGAACCAAAAAAATGAGCAACGAATGAAAGAAAAAATGCATGAACCGTAAAGTTTGTAACAAAACCTAAATATGCGAACTTAGTTTTTAAGAGTATACACAGCGTAACATAACCATACAAATACATAATATATACAAAAAAAGAACAAAATATTGCTACGGTAAACACTCTGCGAAACAATGCTGTCCCCATGAGATTAAAAGAACTACACGGGAGACGAAAATAACAATTTATGTAGAATGATACAACAGACATTGAAAAGAAATTCTTGGTACTTTATAAACCACAAGAAAAACAGTTTAGATAATTTTTGCCCACTCAACAGAATGCATTGAACTTAACAATAAGAAACCTTTCTTCTCCTACACATGTGACATGAAACCTGTAATATCATTACATACAAAAACAAAGAAAGAAAATTCAAGATCCCAAAATATTAAAGATAGGACTACCATCAATACAATGTCCTACTTCACAGACGCAACAAGATGACACACACAGAAGCATCCCATGTCATACATTGACCGAGTTCATGAATAGATAATGTACACAAGTCTCCTGAAATTACAGCATAATGTTGTTATGCATCTGGCCACTTCACTATAATACCCAAGAAGTTATAAAATAAGCAAAACATGATTAAACTTAAATGACGACTGGGTCAACCATTCAGATGCTTAATTATCTTGCTCACAACAAATTAATTTATCGCATTGCATCAATTTTTCAAAATGTCTAAATGACATGAAACGTTGCAATCATTGCGTCCAAAAATATAGAAAGTGCAAATACAACTACCCCAAAACTGTGAAATAGGAGTGCTATCAAAATAAAATCCTTCGTTAACAGATGTAGCAAGATGTTTCTTGTAGCAGCATCCAGTGTTCCAAAAGAAGGTCTAGAAGGCCGAGTACTCGCCGCCTAGGCGCTAGAAGGACCCTCGCCGACTAGCCCGACTAGACTGATTATCCCGACTATCCCGACTAATTGCCCAACTAGGCGCCGAGTACTCGGCTCTGGAAGCTGGAAGGTGCCCGGCCGCCCTGGGAGCGCCTAGCAAGTTTTAGAACCTTGGCAGCATCCCTAGCATATACTGACCTAATTGATTGATAGTGAGAGTACACAGGTCTTGTGAGTTGTGAATTTACAGCACGATGTCATTTCGTATCTGGCCACTCCATTTTAAACTTACAATACACACCCATAATGATCCAACGTAAATGCCTATTTATCCACCATTCCCATCATTAAGAAAATGTTTACAACCAATTAATTTTCGATGCATTACTTCTTACCCGAATTTTATATCATGCATCTATGACATGAATTCACTCACATCAAAGAAAAAAAGATGGAGCAACTACAATGCTCAAAAACTGTAAGATAGGACTACCATAAATTGAACAAATACAAGAAGATGACACTTGCAGCAACATTACTTCACATGTACTTACTTAGTTAATGAATAGAGAACCCACAAAAGGATTCTTGGAAACTCAAGAATTACCACACCACATTATACAAACAAACCAAAAATGTGCTGGGCCAGGCATTCACATCACAAACGATCTTGTTCACAATTATTCAATTTGTCTATGAAATCCTTCTTTAACCCCAAAATAGTGATCTTTTTCGCACATCACATCGCCCATACAACAGCTTTCTTTTCCCATTTCGGAACAATTTTACGATCATGCATTCAAAGTTTCAAACTTGTAAATATACCGATCAAGAAGACACAAAAAGACAGATAAAAGCAAGGGTATGTAAAACCCTAAACAAAATTCGGCTTCAGAGCCATGGTAACAACCGAATTGCATGTACGGATAGAGACAATCAAACAAAGTAGAGATCAGAGTATATGATCGGAGACTGTGCAAATCATTTTGAGCAAAACAAGTGCTATTAGAACGAAAACGTAGAAGCGATTACAAAACCCTTACTCGCACTCTAAAGAAGCACAGCGATCATTGATTAAGTGACGATGAAGATAAACAGATAACAAAATTGAAAGGGAAAAAAGAGTGGATTTTCATCAGAACAGAGAAAGAGATACCTTCGTAGAATTGATTTTTTGATCTGCATAAATGTTCGTGATCGAGACCACGGGAGAGAGAAAGAGAGAGAGAGAGAGAAGGGATTCTGATTTGGTCGGCTCCTTGATAATAAAGGACCCAGATGATGACCTCGGGTGAACTCTAGGGTTTACACTGTTACACACTTGGCCCCTTGCTCCCTAAAAAAATATGAGAAATTTTTCAGTGTCGGGTGGGTGTTACCCACGTGATACCGCTCGGCAATCTCACTAGTCTAAAATGCGATTCAACGGTCTGAAAGAGGAGAGAGAAAAAGAGGAGGGAGAGTCTTTGGGTGAGAGGCGAGAGAGAGAAAGAAAGAATCAATCTTGGCCGAGAGAGAATCAATCTGGGCCGTCCAAAAAGTGTTTTGGACGGCCAAGATCGTGCTCGGCATGGCCACGTGGTACCCATTCGGTACCTAAAAATTTTTCCTAAAAAATATCCTAATGAAAAAACGCACTACTACTCACCCAAATTTTTTATTCCGCCAAGGTAGTATAATGTTTTTTTGACGATTTTAAAATTTTTTATTTGATAGAAGCATAGTGATACCGAAAGACAGAGTACACCTATATCGTATCAGCCATGAGATAAATCTTTCAAAGCAACGATTCCTTCACAAATTCCAAATATTTTTACGAATGTGTTTTAAAATGGTTATAATCTACTAGTATCAAATAAGATCCATATTGTGTATATATGATATTGTATTGTTAAAAATATAAATGATATTTTAAAGTATCATGAATAGTAAAAATAGACAAGAAATTGGAGACGGAGTGAGTATAATTTTCAGAAAAACATAAAATAATACTTTCTTTCTTTTTCATTTTTTCACCAATTTAGATTTTTAATTTAAACCTTGGTGGGTGGAGTGACTTTCACAATTCTTTTTTGGTCTCATAGTAATAAATGAAGTTATTATAAACTTTAGAAAGATAATTTCCGCGCTGTACTTATGATGGCATTTCGTAATTAAAATCAGTGAGTTTAAAACAATAATGTACAATTATACGCACCATAGATAAACTTTGAAGTGCATTTACAAGAAGTAGAGCGCGAAAATCACTTTACTTTTTTTGTAAATGCATTTCAAAATTCATATATATTAGTACCATGAAAGTAATTAAAGTGCAAAACTTCACCTTCTTAAAATTTATCTCTTGGCGAGTGTAATCTTCGTTTGAATGACTTTCACTTAAAATTATTCGTTAAAAGACAATAAAATTGTATTCATCAAATAGGAGATGTAAAAATCATTTTACAAAATAAAATGTAATTGGGATGGAATTCCAAAGTTCAGGGCCTTGGGGTTGCTGCTGTGCATCCCATGAATAACAAGTGTTGTGCACATTTGGGCCGTCCGTCGTTCGAATGGACGGCCCAGATTTCATCTTATACGCACAGTAATGAACGGTTCGGACGCAAAGGTGCCGAGGTGAAATTTGGGCCGTCCATTCGAGTAACGGGTGGTCCGGATGTACACTGTAACGACCCTAATTTTTGTAAGTAAAATTTTCGATTAAATTATTTTTTTTATTTCTCTAATTGGATTATTTTCTCTTAAAATTAACAAAATTCCTTTTTAAATTAGTTAATTGATATTCCAAGCCATGCATGCAAATGTATGAGGCCAAGTAACACACCCATTGCACCACTGAACTACCCACAACTCTCCCATAATGAGCAAACCACCTCGCCAACCACCATCTTTATAACCTAGACCTTTCCCTTGTCCTCCCATGTACTTTCTTTCCCACATTGGGACTTGAAATGTTGACTATGGGAGTGTGTGTGTGTGTGCGCGCATTGTACTCTTGCACATGCACGAGTAAATGTAAGGTGATGCATGCAAGTAATGTGTGAGTGAGAGGGAAAGTCCTAAATGCTAGGTTTTAGTACCAAAACTAGGTAGAACATGCCTTGCTATTTTGGGAGAAATCCTACATTTGCTCCCAAGGTTCCTCCAAACATGCTTCTATGTTTTGAGGAAAGCGTATTCTTCCTATAGGGCCTAATAAGCTCGACCCTAGGTTGGTATGCAAGCACATGCCTCATTTTTGTGTCTAATAAAAGCATCCAAAAACACCCCATAACAAAGGTGACCATGCAAAATTCTACACAACAAGAGGCCTACATATACTATACTTTCACCCCAAGTATTTTTCCCTAGATTCTCCCTAAACTTGTAAGTACATAAACCTAGGAAGCTAGTCCTAAAACTAGATGTGTAGGTGAAACCAACATGGTACTTTCCATGTGCCCAAGTAAATGAGCACATTTATTCCCCAATTGGGAGTGGTTTGGCCAACAAGAGGGAGAGAGAGCCGAAAGTTTTTGGGGAGGGAGAGAGATGCCACTCTTTGCTATAAAAGCCATGTTTTATCTTGCCAACTAGCCACCTTTTCACTTTCTACTTTGGTGCTTTCAACCTTTCCAAAAATAGACCAACATGACCACCACTAAAATAAACCTACCTAGTCTATAATTAACTTCCTACTAAGTTAATTAGTAGGAAAGTTGGTTGATTAGAGAGCTCACACATTCATCGGAAAGGATTTGCTGATCGGCTTCCGGCTAAACACCGGAATTTAAGGTAGTTATTTTACCTTTCTTCTAATTAGTTATATTCTAGTTCAATTAGTAGTTTCTTATTAGTTTTCTAAGTTTGAATTAGAAGTTTGTTTAAGCAAAATCATGCATGTTTTAAGGTTACTTGGTGGTTACTTAGTTTCCAAGAAAGTTTAGTGAGAAGATTTCATGTTGAAAAGATGAGAAGGTTTCTAATTAGACGACTCTTCATAAAATTGGTGGTTGATTTCATGAGATTAAACTTGATTAAAGTTGATTAGAAGGAATTAGAAGACAAAGTTTGAATATGAGTTACTAGAAAGTTTCTAATTAAATTATTAAAGCTTTCTTGAAAGTCCTAACTAAGATTAAGTGGGTTACTAGCTTAATTTACTAATTAAATGGTTCTACTTTCAATTAGTAGGTTGATCACTCCTAGAAATGGTTTAATTTTTACTAACAAAGTTTATATATGGTTCACTAGTTTTATTTTTGGGAAAACTAGAAGTTTAAAAAATAAATAAAGTGTGTGGAGGAATTTCTAACACTAATTTTTTTTCTAGAAAATTTTCTACTAAAGATTTATTAGAAATATTCTTTCCAAATAAATGTGGTGTTGTGCTAAAAAGATTTTATGAAGAGTTTGCTTAAAGTTTTCTTGGAAAAGAAGATTTCTTATAGTATAGAAAGTGCTTCTTAAAAAAAGAGAGATTTTCTAAAAAGTAGATTCTATTTATATATTTAAATTTTTGGTGTGAAAATTTATGACAAAGATGGGTTAAATCCTTTGGTCATAATTTTCTAGAAAATTCAATTTTAGAGGAATTGCAAGAAAAAGAAAGTTTACTAATTTTATTTCTTTTAGAGAAGAAATAAGTTGGGTTTTGAAAGAAAAAGAGAGAAATTGGATTTTTGTTGGAAAATAAAGATTTTTTTGGAGAAATTAGTTTGTTTGGAAAAAGTTGGTGCATTAAAGTGCATAATTTTATATAGTGTTTTTCAAAAGGGAAAATACGAGTTTTTATGAGAAAAGTTTATGGAAAATAATGCATGTGCATAATTTTGAGCATATGGCATTGAGCACGTACATGAAACGTTACAACACGAGATTTGAGGAAGTTTGAATAGTTGTTGATGAGAACAAACAAATGTGTTTTTGAGATGAGAAATGTGATTTTTTTTTTGAAAATGAAATGAAATGAGATAGATTTGTTGCCACCTCAAGTTCCACGCGGTAGTGCAGCGATAGCATCACCCCAAGTTCCGCGGGGAGAACTTGGAGGCTTGGGCTAAGCGTGCACAACACACGGTAAACGGATCTCATAAATAGACTGGTTGAGTTCAGTGATATGAGACGGCCAGGACTGTGTAGTGTGAGTCGCGGGGCGGACGGACCGTGCAAGCAAGCTGTTAAGTTCAGTGATGCACGACGGCCGGGGCCTCGAGCAGAAAGGTTGGTGTCACTAGTTGAAAGAAGACTTAAGCAAACCAATAACTTTCTAGTGGTGGGAGATGAATGAAATTTGAAGAAGAATGCTGAAAGAGGCACTAATACGAGAAAAAGATTTGAGATATTGATGAGAATTGAAATGAGAAATTGTTTTGAGAAACTGACACGTGACACTGTTTTGAGATACTGAAATGCGATATTGTTTTTTGCGCACATTTACACTGATCCACATAGACAGGCATGGTGCATTGCATGGTTTAACAGTTTACAAGAAAACTTTATTGTTTTTGAACTTATTGTTCTAAAATTGCTAGTTAGAGATTGGATAGAGTAGATTACTGGGCCTTGTTGCTCACGGTTTTGCACTTGTGTAATCCAGACATAATATCACGATGTTGCTTGTGCGACTCTGACGTATTATGTTAGATTATCGAGGCAAACAAGATCCATTCTATGGAGAACAGACCTTTGGAGCAGACAGTAGCCGGAGTGGGGAATAACCCGGCGCAGAGGTAGAAGAAGGCCTAGAACTGCGCCGGTTGTTATTTACATATTGGATGGAGACAATATTACTTGTATTAAAGTTTATATTTAGACTTTCTTAATGGTCTGTATAATAATTAACGTGTCCAGATTTTGGGGGCGTTACATGCCTAGCACCTGTTGTGCATGGGGCTGCAGCACTAACCCCAGATCCGAAGTTGGGTCTAATTCTTTCTCTCAAGAAAACTATGACAAATGTCGAATCCATATTCGATTAAACCCTTTTCCCCCCTTAAAGAAATAAATAACACGACTTAAAAAATAAATGGTTCCTATCATCAAACACTATTTCTTAGTCCATGGTTCTATCATCAAACACTGTTAGCAGAGGCCCGCGAGCACATGGTGTTCTAACTACGGAAAGATTACAGCAAACAGTGCTTAAAAGATGGTCCTGGGAGGAAATTTAAACTCGCTAATGCAATGGCGGCTCAAGAAATTTTGAACAGAGTGTTCAAAAAATATCTTAACTCTACTAGCTCTATTAACCAACTATATATACACATAATTTTATTTATTAATGAAAATAATGGGAACAAATAATACGAAAATACGTAATATGTCACAATTGCATTTTCTAGGTGAATTCTAAATTTTAGGCCAAACAAAATTAAATGGGGACATAACATTAGTTTTTATTGTAGGAAATTTTGGCGAATAGGTTTGCACTCTTTTTTTTTTTTTTTTTCTTTTTGGCATGTGCTCTTATTTTGTAGATATAGAATTGATTGTTGTTTAGAGAAAAGTCAAAGCACGAAATCAATACCGAAAAACACTTTTTTCTCTATCTATTTTTAAAAATTTTATCATTAAGAGTGTGCAATTTTTTTGAGCTAATAATTAGGTCTTGGATAATGAATTTCATGGATTAATGGATGGTCACAGTAAATGATTAAGTGCTCGAACAAACCCGAGATAATTAGATTATTACTTGTATTAGAAAATACAAAACAATTTAGGTTGTTCAGTTGACTATCTATGGGAAGCTATGGAGACACCTATGGTTTTTAGTTGGGTTGTTTACATTGGAATGGTTTGTGAGCTAATTTTTCAGGGCTAGTTGTTCAAATTTTTTTGGATTAGGTGTTTAAATATTTATGCGTAGGATGTTCAGATATTTTAGCTGGGTGTTCAAGAAAGAGATAAACTAAATAAAACCTGAAATATAACATGTATTCTAAACAAAGTTTTTTTTTTTTTTTAGGGTGTTCAAGTGACCACTCATTAACCTTTGTAGAGCCGCCTATGCGCCAATGACATGGCTTGTCATAACCAGGGTCGGAGCTAGGGATGCATGCGGCCCGGGTTTAGAATCCTGCGTCCGTCATTGGTCATAACCACTAGAATTCCAATCAGGATGTCAACATGTTAATTTCTTTTTTTGATTCAGAGTACAGCCATTGTCATTAATAAAATAGATCCAAATGATTTAATTGCAGATATCAGGATCAAGAACAGAGAATAGACTCCCAAAAACAAGCAGCGAAATCTCCAAAAATCATCTTGGACTACAATGAGCAGCACACGCAAAAATTGCGAAAGTGGCTTGCAAACAACAATGATGCCTTCCACGAGCCGTCAAGGGGTCGTTGCCATTTTCTTAGACATTACTATCCCAAGAAACACGGACACGGCCGAGATAATCGAAAAAGCAATCGCTTGTCGCATCACCGGGGAACAAATCATCGCCAATAAACACCGAAACAGGAAAAACAAACAATAAAACAAAAAGAACTCTTAACTAAACCGGAGATCAAAGACTACACCGCCGAAAACCCAAGCAACCCCCGGAATGAAAATCAACGAGCTTCGAGCTCCGGATCTCCAAAATCTTTGATCTTCAAGATCCGAAACCACCCCTTCACACTGGCTAAGAGGGAAGGCGAAGCAGGCTGTGAAAGAGGCGGTGATGGAGGCCGAGGAAGAGAATGGAGGCCGAGGCAAGTGGCGGTGGGGGGCAATGGTGGAAAGCGACGGTATCAAATGGTGGTGATGGAGTTCAAGGAGGGCGACAAATGGGAGGCAATGGTGGAAGGCAACTGTGTAGAGCGGTCATGATGAAGTTCGAGGACGGCGACAGTGGGAGGCAGTGGTGGAAGGCGACGGTGTGAAACGGGTTAGCGTCTATTTGGAAAAGTTATTTTTTTTTTTTTTTTTTCACGGAAAGATAGAGAATTTTATTCAAAAGAAATAACATGGTCCGAAGACCTAACATCAGAAAGGACAAGATTAGATAAGAAATGAGGGACAGGACCCCCCCAAGTCTCACATCTTACCCAATAGAGATTTCTTAGCCAACGAATGAGCTACCCTATTGCAAGAACGCTTGACATATTTAAAAGAACAAGGGGAAAACAAAGGCAGAAGCTCTAAACAGTCCGAGAGGATAGAGCCACAATCAGAGAATGTTTTCCCATCTTGGGTAAGAGCTTGAACAACCTCGAGCGAATCGCCTTCCAAAATAATTGAAGAGAATCCTTTGTTAGCAGCAAGAACAAGAGATTCTCTAAATGCCAAAGCCTCGGTAGATCTTGGGGAGAATAAACCCGGGAAATGGATGGATGCCGTCCCCAAAATGGATGAACACCATCTGACACCGACTACATTCAAAGACATGAATGAAACCCAAACCACTAACAATTGATATGATCACGGCTGGGTACGGCTTACAAGGCCACCGGCTCTTAGACACACCTGCCAAAACAGACCCAACACCTTGGGAATGGGATGATGAATCTTATTAAAAGTTAGCAGTAGAGAATCCAATGGGTACCCAGCTCAAACCCTTACACAGTATAGTGCAAATGTAATAAAAAAATACAAACCAATACCCAAATAAAATAAAATAAAATAAAACCTAGCTAATCTGGACTCAAAAAAACAGGTGCAACCGAGTCACCCACTGAGTCGGATTGAAGTACTGAGTCGAACCGAGTTGACCAAAAAGCTGCTTCTTCGGACTGAGAGCCAAGTTCCAACTTCGGCCGCCTACAGATTTGAGAACTTTATTACACCGGAGGAGGCCAAAACCACCCAAATTCAACCCGATGTCACATATCCTCATAAACCCAAAACCAGATGGCGGAGAAGGTGGGGCTAGGGTCGGGGATGGTAAGTGGCGGTGGCCGGTGGGTAGTGGCTGAAAAAAGGTGCTGAACTGATGGGTGATGGTTGATGATGGTGGTGGAGGAGGGTTGAGAAGGGGGTTGATGGTGGTGGAGGAGGGTTGAGAAGGGGGCTGATGGTGGTGGAGGACAACGACAAGGGGTTGAAGATGGGTGGTTGGCCAAGGGAGGAAACTGGCGGGGGGTGGGGCGCGGAGGCGGTAGCCCCACCCCCAAAAAAGAACAAAGTGAGAGGAGGGAGAGGAAGAAGGATGAAGAAAAAAAAAAGAAGAAGAAAAGAGAAGAAAGCTGGAGGAAGGAGCCGACAAAGAAGGGAAAAACCCTAAAGGGGATCTAATTTTTAGAGAGAGAAAGTCTCTCTCAGGGCAATAGTAGGTCTCCATGCGTATAATGTGTTGAATTTAGTGAACTTACAAAATTACACACTTAAAAAGGGTCGGAGGAAGAGGAAGGAGATGAAAAAAACCGCACTGAGGGAGGAAGACAACAATGGTGGGGACGGGAGGCCCTCAGATTGCCCCCTCCACCCGCACTGAGCAAATTCTAAGAGAAAGTCTTGTCAACATTTTAATTTCAGAAATGCAAAAAGTACTAGGAGTACAACATTTGTAATCCTTGATCGACATGTTACATTCTGCTAGAAAGAAAAATCAATCGCAATTTCTAATAGGGAGGGCTCTTAGAGGTTAGTTTTGATTTCCCAGGGTCCTCGGTTTGGACGACATAATAAATAACAAATTTACAAGTGGGACTATGCCGAGACCTGTCACCTAACTCGACACAAAGTGTGCATAAAAAGATATACCTATACTATAGAACAAGAAAAAAAATGCGTTGGAGTATAATATATACACAAACCACCTAAATTGTTCATCGTGTAAATATCATATCCTTATTGAGGTAAAAATTTATAGTAGAAGTATATAGGTATAAAATTCACAAGATATGGTGGTTTGAGAAACAAAAACTAGTTTAAGGAAAAATAGTTTGAGTTAGTAAGCATGGCACTAGAAAGATACCCTCGGAGGGTTTAGTCGAGGTGCACAAAAGCTCGCCCGAAAACCCCACCGTCCCAAAAATAAACGAAGAAAGAAATATATCCTTGGACATATACTAGGTCAGCACAAATATCCTGTATAGTAGTTTCCACCCAAAAGAAAAAACAAAAAGGAACGAAGGAAAGTCAATTAAAATCCAAAATCCAGGCAAGCATGCAATCTAGAAAAGTAGCAACAGAAACGTAACATTGTAACATCGGTTCCACTATGTATCCATCGTTACGAAAGAGGTACAATAAATTGTTGCAGAACTATACAATTGAAAACAAAAACTATTTTACCTTCAATATATGGCTATCCCCACACCTCTTGGCCTTTGTTCTTACATTTGATTCCTATTATCTTTGGGATCTGCAGAATCTCATTCCCCGGTTGGGCTGTTGCACAAAGCCTAGTTATCAAGGCAGCCCTGAAGAGGCAGAGGGACGAAACGGCCATGCTTTGGAGCTTGCAGCTGAAACCGAGGGGCTGGGAAACTGGTTTGGCCTCAGAGAAGTAGTAGCCTCTTTTTCTGTCTTGTTCTCTTTATCTGCCTGGTTCTCTAGCTCTTGAGCATTCGACCGTGCATCAATATCCATTTCTTGAGGAACACTATTTCTCTCAGCCCCTTCTTTTACACCACCAGAAGGCCCAAAAGGAGGCTGGGGCTGCCAAAAGCTTGGTGCCTGGTTCAGTAAAGGATCCTCTTTGCCTCCATTCTGACACATTTCTAAGACCTCGTTTGGTTTTGCAGACTTCTCTTTGTCCATAGAAGCTCCTTCGAGTATATCTACTCTAGTTAAAGTAGAAGAACGACCAGAGGAGGCAATCGTAGTAGTGGGAAATGCTTTTTCCGGAGGGACAGCTGGAGTATAATTAGGAGGAAGAAGATCATCCCAATTCTCCAGTAACTCCTTGTACACCTTGCGGAGAGTGACCTCAGTAAGTCCTGTCACCTTGCAAATTTCTGCCTGGGTCTTGCGTTTGTCTTCTAACTGGCAGGCCAAGTAAATAGCCGCTGCAGAGATGCTAATAGGATTCCTGCGAGTGCAGAAGCATTTGTTGATCACGACTTCTCCGATGTGAGTTGCAAGTTCCTGATTGAAAAGAAACGTCAGGTGTAAAATATTCAAAACTGTGGTTCAAAGAACTGGGAGGCTTTCATTATTAATCTTAGAGGTTATCTGAGTAGTACTTGATGACCCAACAACAGTATGCAACCGTCTCATGGGAGGACAACATAACCATGTCACTCCGCTTCTGAGACTGTAAGAGAGAAGCCGAGAAACACGGACACGGACACAACAGGATACAGGTCCATTACAACACGGACACAGCATTTTCAGGAAACTCAGCTAGGACAGTAACAGTAATCATGTATATATACCAAATGAACTATCTCTTACTCAATAAATGTATGTTCTCTTAGATAATGATATCCAATAATAAGAAACCATATTCAAGTTCAACACGCTAGAGAAAAACAGTGAAAAACAATATCTAGTTTCTATTTAAAAAAATTTGATCTCTAAACAAATCGGATGTTTTGAGGTTTAAAATGCGTTGTACTAAAAAAAATCAAAGGATAAGGGACTAATAGTATTAAAATTTTACTTTTAGTTCAGCTGATGACAAGTCATTTTTGTCAAACTTGTTACGTGATTCATATGAGGCTAAGTCTTGAATATGCGCCTAGTCTTAACAAATCAACTATAATAAGATGATATGTATTGAGTCTATAGACAAGCGTTGAACACGAGTGGGACGTATCTGACAGTGTTGGTAACAAACTGCCACTTTCTTGGAACTTGAAAGTGTCCGACTCTGATTCTTAGGAGAGAAGTTCCATTTTTCCAAAAATACTGGAGGAAAGCCAGGGATAAACCAACTCTTTCACAGATGCGTTTGGAGGATTGGAAATCACAAATTTGCATTCAACTACTTGGTGCTGTAAAGGTAATCACTACAAGTCAAATTGGATGTTTTGAGGTTTAAAATGCATACAATTAAAAAATTCAAAGGGTAAGGGACTACTAGTACTAGAGGTGGCAAATGGGTGGGTTGGTACGGGTTATGGGTTGAATATGGGTGGGTTGAATATGAATGGGTTGAATATAGGCGGGTTGAATATGGGTCAAGCCAAACCCAACCCAACCTGATCCAACCCAAACAATTTTTTTCCCAAGTAACAAATTTAGTTGGTAATTAATTCGAGGCATTTCAATTAATTCCCAAACTATGTGAACTCGAATTTGCTAAATACATTTTAAATTAATTAGTAAGTTGGTTTTGGTAATCAATACTTCTGATTTTTTTCCCTCAGATTTGTTTCTGAATACTCTCACTCTAGAAACCAAAGAGATCATATTGAAATTCTCTCTATTTTTTCAAAAAAAAAAGTTATAGGAGTAACATTATTGAAATTCTCTCACTCTAGAAACCCCATCTAGGAGAATTACACTTTTTGGATGAGAGAGAGAGGTAGAAAACTTAGTAGTAGAAATTGAAGGAAGATTACTTCCAATCTTGCTCAATTAAGAGATTGATGCACATGTATTGGGCATTGGTTTTGTGCCGAACTGCTGATCATTCTGTATTTCCCATTTGGCTTATACACCTCAATTGAAGTACTAGTAGTAGTAGCAAATGAAATAGACAGAGAGAGAGAGAGAGAGTGCTACGTTTCGTTTTTGTTTTTTTGTTTTAGGTGCAACCCATTTTGGACCCATTTTAAACCCATGTAAACCCATGTGCGTATGGGTTAATATGGGTTTACCTATATATAACCCATATTATAATATGGGCAAGTTGGGTTGGGTTCATGGGTTGGGTTGGGTTGGGTTGGCAATTGCCACCTCTAACTAGTACTAAAAACTACTTTTAGTTCAGCTGATCGCAAATTGGCGCACTAATGTGATTCATATGTGGCTAAGCCTTGGACATGCCACCAAAGAGTGCCAGCTTTAACAAATCAACAATAGAAAGATGACATGTATAGACAAGCATTGAACTCAAGTGGGCGAATCTGAGAGTGTTGGTGTTAGACAAAGACATGCCACTTTCTTGGAACTTGGAAGTGCCTGACTCTGATTCTTAGGAGAGAACTTGCACTTTTCTAGAAACACTGGAGGAAAGCCTGAGAAACACTAACTCTTTCAGAGATGTGTTTAAAGGATTGGAAAGCATAAATTTGCCTTCAACTACTTGGTGCAGTAAAGTTTAACACTACAAGTAAATCCAACACACGTTATACAATGCCAACCTAAATGTACTTCATGAGAGCAGGCTAAAGTTACCTGGGCAGATTTATTCAGTTGCAGAAGAGTGCAAAACCTTGGCATATGTACTGATATGGAATTGCTATTAATGGGCTGACTTAGTTGCAAAGCTTCTCCTAGTATCTTGATGTACTTCCCAATCTCCTTCTGGGGAAGATTGGCCGCAATTGAGATTTCCTGTCATATAGAAGAAGATGCAAGGTGACTAATATCCACTGATTTGGGTGACAGACAATACATATAAAACAAGCATAGGAATTAGGAAACGAGGCAATGAATATGAGAAAATAAACTTGGAAGTTTGAAACTGGTCATCACAGAGTCACCGACCATCGCAATAACTGAAAGTATGATGAAAACAATTGAGATTCATAATATTGTCTGGCTATCCCCACACTTTGACCCTACCAAAAACTTTCGCTCATTCTTCTGGTTTGTCGGTCTTTTATATCTTATCAATACAGTCCGATTTTCTTTTCCAAGTACAACACTAACTGAAAATAAAGGAAAATAGATAGAAATTTGCATTAGCAACAAGAGATATAGTTATTAAACAATAGATATTAAAGAACCGAAAAGGAAGGATAAGTGATGTTACTTAGAGGTTTAAATTCCGACCTTTCAATGGAGGTGTAGTGGGATGAACCCGACTTCATTTGGAGCCAGAATGCGGCCTGTGGCGCCGAATGTGTGTGGGTTGGACCGACAGTCACCCATTCCGTATGGCCCAGCGGGTTGGAGTGTCCATCCGGACTCAACGGTTTTGGTATACTCTCTCTTTTCATCGAATTCGAGCTCACAATTGGTAAAAGTTTGATTTAAAATGAACCACTTAAATGGTTCTTCGTCAAATTATTAAACAAATTCCCAGATTATCCCTAAAAAAAATCCATTAAAACAATTTTGATGAATGAATTGAGTGATACAGTCCTTGCTCTTTCAAACATTGCTTAAAACAAACTTTTGATGAATGATATACCTAGCAAAAAAGAGAGAGAAAAAAAAAACGATTTGGCAAAAGGTTTTTATGCCCTAACTTGGACAATTGAAAGTAATTGACCAATATATGAAGCAATCTACAAAAGCCCCAATAGTCCACCAACACCATACCTACGAAATCTATCAAAGCAATGTCTATGTATAAAGGTATGTACCTGGAGGGTTCGGGGTTCTTGGGCCTCCCTAATAGCCTGAACAAGAGCCGCAGTAGCAAGCGCCTCAACACTTCGATTCCTCAAACAAGTAGCCGACGAACAATCCCTGAAGAGCTGAAAAGCATGGTCCGATATATCACAGTCCAGCCCTAGTATCGACGACACATCAATAATCTGAAGATACGCCCTCAGATTATCGACAACAACCGACGGAGAACTGGACGTGGACGAAGTAGAAGTGGTTTCGAGTACGCGTTCGAGCTCGGCTAGGTGGCCGGCAAAGGAGAGAGAAGATTGGGCGAAGACAGGGTAGGGTTCGAGCGACCAGGTGGAGAAGGCCGTTATGAAGCCTGTGGGCTCGAATGGGTCTTCTTCTTCTCCTCCTTCTTCTTCTTGTTGTTTTAGTGAGTGTGAGAATTGGTGGTGGTTGTTGGAGGTGGTGGTGGTGGTGGGGAGAGAGGGGAGGTCGGAGGTGACGAGCGAGAGAGGGGAGTCGAGCGCGCGGAGGTGGAAGAGGTGGTGGGACTGGGAGTGGCGTTCCTCCACGACACGGCCGCAGGAGGTGCACTCGGTTATTGAGCGGCCGGAGGGCGTGGTGGCACACCGCCCTTGCGCCGCCGAGCAGTATGGGCACCGCATTTTTTGTTTCCTCCTTGCTTACTGGACGGGTGGTCCGTTATACTAACGAGTCGTGGTTTGACTTTAATGGATGGACTCGGGTCACGTATCCACTCTCTCTATTTCCTCTCCGGACCCTTCCAATGAGCTAAGGGAAATTCTATTTTAATCTAAGGGGGTGTTCCACTAAGGTGGTTTTTTGAAAAAATTAGTTTTTCACAGGTTTTTATGTGATGTATTATGAGAGAATGACTTATCTCGATTTTTTAAAAAAACAGCTTTTGTTAGTGGAACACCCCGTTTTCACTAAAAATACAATTTCATGAAAGCATCAAAATATCAGTTGTATTTATAGGCGGAGGTTGCAAGCAGCAAGACAGTCGGTGTCGGTGTAGCTCCACTCCAGCAAGTCGATAGCAATACCAACCATGTCTCCCCAAATTAGTTGTTTGTTATTTTTTATGTTCGTAACTTTTCTGTTTAGTTTTTCATCGTAATTTTGTGGAAGAGGAATCTGAAAAATATAAATATACGGGCCAAAGTTGTAAACTGTTCATATGAAAAAAAAAAACCAAAAATACCAGTTGTCTTTAGTGAATATATTTTCCCCTTTTGGTCATAATTTTTTAGTTTTTTAAGTTCATTTTGTTGAGACGAATGATTAATCTAAAAAATAAAAACGTGAATTTAACAAACATTCAGAAAAGACAAACAAAAATGTCTTTAGTTCATTTAGTAAGGAGAAACGGTCTTCACGGCATGGACAGAAGTCAAAAATACCATTAGACAAGTTAGTCAATATTGAAAACTTAACCTTAGAACCAAAAAAAAAAAAATGTTGTAGATCATGACATGAAAGTTAGAGCATTTGCACAAGACTCTTCATACCAAATTTTCAAGTAAAAAGAAAAGAGATTAAATTACTTATTAAGAAAAACCTTTTATTAAGTGAATTTTTTTAGATGTCTTGTTTTAATTAACGTGTCCGAAAATCGGGGTGTTACAACATGGTATCAGAGCTCTAGGTTCAAACCATTGGCCTTGGATAGATTGGGTAGATCACCTTCCAAGAGCGTAAATTGAATAGTAATACTATCTATTGTCTTTGTTACTTTATGATATCCTACTTAAGTCTAACTTATAAGTACTTACTAACGGTTGCTTCGAGTGTGTATCGTGAGAAAACATAAGTTCTGCATGTTGGCTAGCAAATAAGTTGGCTGTACATGGTATTTCTTGTATACATCGGTGTGAATAAAATCATTATTATGTTTACTAGTTCATGAAATTTTCATATTTCGAAAGCTTGTAGATGGTTGAATTAAGGAACGACACCCAAACGAATGGCCACGCCAATGGCCAAACTAACGGTACCAGCAATGGAGTGCCAGACCTTACCTAGCTGCTTCAAGCAATAGCAGCCGCTGCCGCCAATTTGGTCCCGCAACCTATCCAACGAACCCCTCTACGCCACCAGATGAACAGGAGCCAGATGCTTGACCTCTTCTACAAGCGTCGACCCCCAATCTTTTATGGAGAGCCAGACCCCGCCGTTGTTGAGGCATGGCTTAAACAAATCACCAAACTACACTACAACAGATTTCACCATTGCCGACTAAAACTTTACTCGACAAAAGTGGCTTTTTAGTCGTTGAAAACCATTACGGGCTAAATTATTTAGTCGGCACACTAGTCGACAAATGACCTTCGGTGAATGTATTTGCCGACTAAAAAATACTTTACTCGGTAAAGGCGTATACTAATCGCCGACTAAAAATTTACTCGGTAAAGAGGCAAACTAATCGCCGACTAAACATTTACTCAGTAAATGGTTTCACTAATCCCCGACTAAACATTTACTTGGTCAATGGTTGCACTAATCCCTGACTAAATTTTACTCGGTAAATGTGTGCACTTTACCGGGTAAAATTTAGTCGATATATGTTCTCAAGAGGATGAAGATAGATGATAATTAAGACCAACATTGTTTACTCGGCAAAGGTTTCCTACTACAAATTTTCCACCAATTCTGAAATCCCAAAAGCTATTACAAAATTTCCACATTTTCAATCCCATGCAATACAATATCAACAATCATTCCATCCACAATTGCAAACCTACTACAATTACAAGAAATTGAAATTCCAAGGCATAATTTTATTCATAACTTCCATAAATAAAGGTTCATTACTTAACATCTTAAATCCATATTCCTAGAGCGCAAATTAAAAAGATTGTCCAAGCACAGTTACTCCATATGTAATATTAAAAAAAAAAACGTATCCAAACTCCCAAAATGCAAATTGATAGCCAAAGTCCAACATTGATTAACAAAAGTAGCACCACAGGATACTTCACCAAAGTGTTATCGATCTGTAAAAAGAAAAAAGAACAATTGTTAACCCCGAGTACCAAAAGTCTTCAACTCCATCTCACCAATCACCTGTACACGAGGAAAAGAAAAACACAATTATTTAACATCAAGTGTACAACTCAAAATTGAAATCTAAGATTGTAATACTTATACGAGGGTCGGATTAGATTTTGACATTGTCATCAAGTTCCATTCATCAAGAGCGAGGTGGTCGTGCCATTCTTCCTTTTATAAGAAGCACAGACACTTAAACAAAGGGGGTGTGTCCATGTCTATGTCTGTATTCGACACGTCTCCGTGTTTGACAGTGTGCAAATAAACATGTCTGCTAGGGATGAAAGAAAACAGAATCCTCTAAAGAGGAACAGCAATGTTCGCGTACTAACACAATTCCTGATCTTGTGCAAAAAGAGGACTTCCGGGTGGAGCTCTGAGAGATGTTTCTTGACCTTGTGTTAAAATGAGACATGTCTTATATGCTTTTGAGTTTTGACCCATATGGTTAGGTTTCCTATGTTTTCTTAACTTGAGACGTGTCTCAGTTTCCTATGTTTGTGTTTCAGCACCCAGATTCATTTTTCCATCCTTTACAACCATTTTCCTGCATCTAGTTTGCAGTTTTCCGATCCAATTAATGAAATTCCAGCAATACCAATACATTTTCAGCATCTACTTTCCAATTTTAGCAAGTGAATGATGCAGGTTGAGCTTCCAATGGCAAGATTCAACATATAAACTAAAAGGCTAGCTAAAATTCTACCATATCATCAACTACACAAGATTATTTTCCAAGCGGGGCAACCATTACCAACACCAGAAGGTCTGATACACAGTTCAATAGCAAAAGAAAAATCAAATTGGCTCTTGTCTTCCTAAAATCCTATAGATACACACAATTATAACATCAAACTATCATGTTCTTCACGTTAGACTATAACTCAGACACTACCATGTTCCCGTTATAACATATCATGGACTGCCAATTTATTAAGCATCAGACTACCATAAATAAGCAGGTTTGTGTTAGTTAAATTGGGACCTTTCTTAATCATGTTTTGGTATACAATGTTCTTACCATAAAACACATGCATGAGATATAGTATTTGGCTCTTAAAAAAGTTGCATACCGTGAAAAGCTTGCCCCGATGTGACCTCCCTCTATGTAAGCACACATAATGTTAATCCAGGTGCCTCAACCTCTTTGCAACGTGCTTCAAGTTGCACCTAATAGCAAAGAGCAAAGAGAATCAATAGATTATATCAGATATGACACAAAAATAATGTGTTGGATGGAATTTTTGGGGAATGCTCACATATACTTGCTACTCACTTCTTCTTCTTTCCATTAAAATGCGATGACTTGAAGAAATTTGCTATGTGGGGGCATTGACCAAGCTCTTTTGCCTGAGCCGACATAGCAGCTGCAAATGATTGTCATCCCATGGCATGATTTGATGGTGAGTCTGCCCGTGCTTTCTTCCTCCTTCTACTATTTTCTACAAAATAATATGATTATATCAACCAATATAAAAAATGAGAAGTAAGGTAAAAATTGCCACAGCTAAGGTTACTTTGCCCAAGAAGATTATGTTGCATTCAAACTTTATGAAGTAACTAAACTACACTAAGCATTGGTCCAACCTTTGGGCCAACTGTGGCAGCTAATTTAATGTAAATAAATAGCAAACAAGTCATGAATCCTGAACCAATGACGCTTTTCTTCCTAAATGAAAAGTTACAAGGCCCTTGCATCCATTAATGGGATACACATCAACCCAAAACATCAAATCTTCTGAAATTACCAAACTACCCATTGCATTTATCGTGGACTGCATCACTGGACCTCTAAACTTTAAAGCAATCCCAAGTTACTAACTTAAACCCACGATCTCTCCAAAATTTCCAGATGAAAGTGTAAATTGTCTAGTCTCCCCGCTCTTTGCAAAAAACTCAAACCAAATTCATGTTCTAAGCATGCATGTTCTCTCCAAAATCCAAGGTTCAACATCCACAGAAAATTAAATGAATAAACGGTTGCCACAAACAGCAGCAGCAATAGCATAACAGTTGGTGATAATGTCACCAGCAGAAGCAGATTTATGAAAACCTACTTTTCTAAAAGTGTGGGATCCTAATTATAGGAAGGTTACATACCTAATTTTCTAAAAGTGGGCCTTTTTTGTGATGTTTCTTAGCTAAACAAGATAGGAGCATTTGGGCATCAATCTTACTTCAGTTATCAAGTAGTGAAAATAGAATTACGAAGATTCAAATTTTAGTTTTTTTCATAGGATTTCTTAAGATTGCCCACTGGCCAAACAAAGCTTACCACCCTTAACCAAATGTAGCAGTTCCTTCACCAAAAGAGAAGTAAATAGCAAGAGTTTCTATAACAACCGATTCCAAATGTAAAGACAGCAAGTCAACTTTGGTAAATTTGACACTGATAAGATATGAAATCGTAACGGTTGTACGGGGAAAATTCCACGTAACGCTGGATCACGTGCTTCCTTGAATCAACCCTAGATCTACAAGACAGAAAAATGGGTTAGAGCACCCTTGCCTCTCGTTGGCAAAGGCCCTCCGATGCCTAAGTTAGTATCACGTACTTGAATTCTCAAATCACAATGCGTATGAAAATAGGTTTCACAGCGTACCTTTTGTCATGGTCATTGCCTTGTATTTATAGGTGAAGAAGGCTTGATTTAGGCATCTCGTGCCTTGGTTTCCTATTAGCTTCAGGAATCCATCTCCTAGTAGGACTTTCCTTTTAGCAGCCAGTTTCCATATCCTGCTAGATTTCGTCTAGCAGGGGTCTTTCTCTCCATATAGGATTCTTTCCTATATGGGGTATACTCCTAATCACATTAGGACTTCCCGTATCAATCCCTTGCTTCACGGGATTACTCCTTATCTCATAAGGAGCCGCTGTAGAATATTCTGGAACGTCTCACCGCCTTGCCCGTGACGGTGCCGTGCTTATACGTAGCTCGGCATGACTCGTACATAACCCAGCTACTCATGCCGAGCTGAATCCATGTATCCCAGAATGCTATTTAAGCTTTACTCGTAGCTCCAGCTCGGCCGTACCAGGGGCATCCCCTTATGACTTATACCGAGCTGGCACATCCTGGTGTATTAATTTACTTCTTTACTTCTGGCCTTATTCATGGCCAAACTAGCTCGGCAAAGGGCTCATGTGTACCCTATGTGGTGCCGAGCTATTCACCCTCCCGTGGTGAGGTCATCATGCACGTGCTATGCCTAGTAGTAGGGCAATCAGATTTTACCCACTCCAATTGCTCCCCAGCTCTGTCGCTACTGTTACGTATTAGTAGCGTGCAGAGCTTCAACGGTTCTCGATGCACCCTCTGCACGCCTTCCCTCCACGTGGGTGGCAACGTCGTTTTCATATTAAATGTGAATGACCCTTTGGTGGCTCGGATAAGTCGAAAGGACGATTCCGCTGACGTTCCACGTACGTCACGCTCCACTTCATGGGTTTTCGGGCGGGATAATGATTTATTTTTCCCCCCAAAAACCCTCTAAAAGCAAAAACCCCTCCCCCTTGTCCTTCACTTCAACCTCGTCTGAAGCAAAGGAAAAAACGCAGAGGGAGAGAAAAGAAACCTCGTCCGCCATTCCCGTCGTCCAACTTCTCTGCAACTTGCTCGTTTCCCGATTTTCGTTGGAAAACCTTCTTCCGCTCACATCGGAAAACACCTTACTAAGTCCTCCTTTCTCACGTAAGTGGTCCTTCATTTCTATTTCACAGTTCATCTCCCACTTTTTCTTCAGTGTCCGTTCATCTTCTTCCCTGGGTTTCGACTGTGAAACCCTAATTTCTGAAAAGAATGGGTAGACACAGGGTCCTTCTAAGTACCCCTGAGAGAGTGATGGAATTCCGTAAGACCTACGAGATCCCCGCCGATGTTCGATTCCGGCTAAATGGGTCAGAAGACTTAGAGGAGGAGGGCCAGGATGAATTTAAGATTCACATCCCCTTGATCTTCATAGTAGAGGGTGGCCTGAGATTCCCCCTACACCCGTTTTTTAGAGAAGTCTGCTACAGGTGCCAGCTGAACCCTATGCAGCTCTGCCCTAATTTCGTTAGGGTAGTTATGGGCACCCTTGCCCTAAATAGGCTGCTCGGCCTAAGTCTTGACTGGTGGGACCTTCATTACCTTTATAGCGTAGTCCCCACAAATGATAACAACTACTACTTCAAGGCCAGGGAACCTAATCAAAAGCTCATCACCGACCTGCCAAATTCCTCGAAGGGAGAGGCAGATGACTACCTCATAGTCACCGGCAACTGGGAGCCCAAAGATGCCGAGGGGAGGCCCATTGGCTTCGGCTGCCCTACTGCAACAGGCAGATTACGTTAGTATTTTCTCCCGAGCTGTCTTACTTTTTATCTTTCCAAGACCTATAGCTGATCTTTTTCTTTCAACGTCCATTTTGCAGCAGACAATCTTAATCACGGTGGGCGTTTGATTCACGGCAAACTCCACTGTGAGGATATCGCAAAAGCTCTCTACTTCGACGGTTTTCCACCAACCCCAGTTGGACTCGGCCGTTCCGCTCACATTCTGCTCGGCTACACTCCGTTCTATTGGGGAGGGATTCGCAGAAACGGCGAGCCGCGTTCAAGACATCCCTGGCCGCCAGCTGTCCCATTGACCATCACAGGCCGTCCTTCCGACCGAGAGAGGACTCGTGCTCGCAGGGGCCGAGCTAGAAGGGGCTCTGCACGTTCTCAAACCCAAGCCGATCTCCAGCGGCAGGTAACATTTGCCCACATTGAAGAGATCCCGACCGCCATCCCCATTCTCGTTCGAGCCGACCAAGAGCCCAGCACGTCTGGGAGGGTTGCTGAAGAAGAAGAGGAAGAAGAAGGGGGAGTTGGTGGTTTTGACCACCGTGAGCTCGTCCAATCCTTGGCCGAGCAAGCTGACCGTCTCGCGGACTCCGACGACTCACGAGGCTACTCCCCTTCTCCCGATCGTCCAGACATGCCTTTGCAGCCAATTAACCTCCTGGACCAGCTTACTCTGGGTGGAGCCTCCCGTGCTCCCCCTCCTAGCCGAAACATCCAACCTCCCCAATCACCACCCTTATCCCTCACCGAACGCCAGAGGGAAAAGAGGCCGGTGAGCAGCCCTCAACAAGTTCAGCCTCCCGCACAGAGGAGAAGAATTGGGGACACCAACTTATCCCCATCTGAACTCCAGCCGCTGGCGCAGCCTTGGGCCCCAACACTTGCTCGCCCCGACGGCACTCCTGTTAATGACGCCGACAAGATCTCCTCTACAGACGTGGCGTTTGGCATTGCTAGAGCCGCTCTGCTCCCTAATGACATAGAGAGGGAGAAAAACAGCTCCTACGAAGTACTGATGAAGTCCGTCTTTCAGTCTAGTGTCAAGGTACGGAATCACCCTTCCTCTGCCCTTAGTTTTATTTTAGCTGCATTATCCAAAGCTCTTTTATGTATTGTTGTTTCCTTTTCTGTAGATCATGCAAAAGGCCCATGTGGGTTTCGAAAAAGCTAAGGAGGCCGAGAAGGAGCTGAAGAAAGAGCAGAAGAGGGCGGAGAGAGCTGAGAAAGAGGCTGCCCAGTGTTCCCAGTTGCTAAAGGAGGCCCGAGCTGAGGTGGAGGTGCTGAGGGGGGAGAATGCTAATCTGGTGAAGAGGTCAGAAGAGGTCGAGCTGGGTCTGAGCAACCAGCTGACAGTTGCTGAGGCCAAGGCGGCAGCGGAGTACGACCGAGCTGTCCTGGAGGTCACGGAGCACTACAAAGCTCAAATGCCAGTCGTGCAGGATACCATCTGGGGGGCGGCTTGGCGACGCTGCCTCGAGAAGCTTGGTGTTGACGAGTCTTCTCCTCACTGGACAAACATTGAGCTGCCGAGCCAGACAACTGCTGCCGAAGCCCAACCTGATGCTCAGGCTCAGCCTGATCAGTTCGTGCCTCCCTCTGAGCAGCCGCAAAGCGAAGATGCCGTTCCCGACCTCGCTATTATAAATGATGGCAATACCGAAGGTTCTGTTGGAGGTACGGAAGCTGATCCCAATGCTGCCACTGCTGCAAATGAGCACAGTGAAGAGGCTTGATGCCTTCTTATCTTTTATCTGTTTTTTTTTTTTTTTTTTTTTTTTTTTTTTTAAACTTTATTTTTGGCCCTGTGTGGCTTTATTTTGGCCGTCTGTGGCCTGTTGCTATGTTGGTATCTTTTGCTCCTGACCCTGCGTGGTCCTGCTCGGCCATGTGTGGCCTTTCGTACTTTGGATATTTTGATTGAGCATCAGTACGTAGTTTTGCTTATCAAGTTTTGCTGACGTGGTTGCCTGCATGCTAATTGATTTCGTGCAATATTCGTTGCAGAACCCTAAGTGTTTTCATACTTAGAATTTTTCGTGCAATATTCGTTGCAGAACCCTAAGTGTTTTCATACTTAGAATTTTTCATGCAATATTCGTTGCAGAACCCTAAGTTTTTTCATACTTAGAATTTTTCGTGCAATATTCGTTGCAGAACCCTAAGTGTTTTCATACTTAGAATTTTTCGTGCAATATTCGTTGCAAAACCCTAAGTTTTTTCATACTTAGAATTTTTCGCTGCGGATACACATATCTTCTGCTCCCCAATAGGAATCCAAATCTCGAGGTGGAAATTTTGGTTCATATTAATCAAAATCATGATAAAATTCCATAAATGCCAAAAATATCAAGAAAAATCTGAATACTGAATGCTGGGTATTTTATTCGTAATCCCAGCCAGGTCCTAGCAACAACTGTGAATTTATTCGTATTCACTAAAAAAAGAGACGTGATTGTATTCATAATCACGCAAACAAATTATTGGAAGAATTTCCTAAGGTTCTGGACATTCCATGGTCGTGGAACCGTGTCCCCGTCCAGGTCGGCCAAACGATAGGCCCCAATGCCAGCAATCCCTACAATCTTGTATGGGCCTTCCCAGTTCGGTCCGAGCTTTCCGTCTGAGGATACTTTGGTGTTGGCCAAGACCTTCCTCAGGACTAGGTCACCAACCCTGAACTCTCTTGGCTGTACCTTCTTATTGTAGCTTCTTCGTAGCTGCTCTTGGTATGCTGCCAAGGTAATGAGTGCCCGCTCTCTTTTTTCCTCGGCGAGGTCTAGCTGCTCGGCCAGGGCTTTATCGTTGCCCCCTGACTCCACAAGAGTAGTGCGGATGGTTGGCAAACCAACCTCTAGGGGAATCACTGCCTCTGTTCCATATGCCAAGGAGTACGGCGTCTCTCCCGTAGATCGCCGTGGGGTGGTCCTGTAAGCCCAAAGCACGGCTGGAAGCTCATCTGGCCATTTTCCCTTCTTCTTTTCCAACCTCTTCTTGAGACTCTTTAGGATAGTCTTGTTGGAGGCCTCTGCCTGGCCATTGCTTTGCGGGTAGGCAGGGGTCGAGTAGTAATTTCTGATGCCGTACTGAGCACAGAAGGCTTTGAACTTTTTGCCGAACTGGGACCCGTTATCTGAGATAATAGAGTAGGGCACCCCAAACCTTGTGATTATTTTGTTCCAGACGAACTTTTCCACCATAGCTTCTGTGATTTTGGCAAGAGCTTCCCCTTCTATCCATTTGGTGAAGTAGTCAGTGCCAATGAGTAGGAACTTTCGCTTCCCTGTTGCCATAGGGAGAGGTCCTACGATGTCCAATCCCCACTGGGCAAATGGCCATGGACTGGTTAGAGGCAACAGGTCCTCTGCTGGAGCTCGGATGAGGGGTGAAAACCTCTGGCACCTCTCGCAAGTCTTAACGAAAGCCTTTGCATCCTCTTGCATGTACGGCCACCAATATCCCTGGGATATTGCTCGGTGGGCTATGGACCTACCACCAGTGTGTCCCCCACAAGTTCCAGCATGGATCTCATGGAGGAATTTCTGAACAAGGGCTAGGTGTACACACAATAAATATGGACCAAGGAAAGATTTTCTGTAAAGCTTACCTTCTGGAGAGAGCCAAAAGCGTACTGACTTGGTCTTGATTTTGTGTGCTTCCCTCTTATCTTCTGGCAAAGTCCCATCTCGTAGGCATGCCACTATTGGGTCCATCCAGCTCGGCCCCAGCTCTGTTTCCATCACGACTTCTACGGCTCGGCCAATACTCGGTTCGCCCAGATAGTCTACTGTAATTGTGCGGCGATACTCTGTCTTGACCGCCGACCCAAGACAAGCCAGTGAGTCTGCATGTGCGTTCTGTCCCGAGCTGATCTGCTGGATATGGATCCTGTCAAATTTGTCTAGCAAATCCTTGGCTGCTTCTGAGTATGCAGCCATCTTTTCGCTTTTCGTAGCATATTCTCCTGAGAGCTGGTTGACAACTAGTTGGGAATCACAAAATATCCGTAATTTATGTACCTTGAGCTCCAGAGCACTTCTCAGTCCAGCAAGCAAAGCCTCATATTCTGCTACATTGTTTGTGGCACTGAATCCCAGCCGTAGTGCATGCTCCAGGACCAATCCTTCTGGAGAGAAAAGCACAACCCCTGCTCCAGACCCTTTGTTGCAAGCCGACCCATCAACGTAAAGCTTCCATTCGTCTGGTTCCAGATCGGCCATACTCGTTGGCTGCTCGGGGTTACTGATTCGCTCCTTTTCGTGGAGAGTTGGTGGCGGTGGGGCTACTGTTGGAGCAAATTCCGCTATGAAATCAGCCAAAACCTGCCCCTTGATTGCTGTTCTGGGCTGATAATCGAGGTCGAACTGACTTAGTTCTATTGACCACTTGGAGATTCTACCAGAGAAATCTGCTTTCCTGAGCAAGGCCCTTAGTGGGTATTCCGTAAATACGGTGATGGGAT
Organism: Vaccinium darrowii; assembly: GCA_020921065.1. NCBI lineage: Eukaryota > Viridiplantae > Streptophyta > Magnoliopsida > Ericales > Ericaceae > Vaccinium > Vaccinium darrowii. The sequence goes on along the minus strand of CM037158.1, from coordinate 17,700,373 downwards.
GTTGCAAGAAGTAGTGGGGCAGCTTTCTTGACGCAACAATGAGAGCATATACTAGTTTTTCCAATGGTAGGTAACGTGTCTCAGCTTCTAACAATGTCTTGCTCACGAAATAGATTGGAGCCTGCTCCGTCCCCTTTATTCGTAGAAGGACCGAGCTGACCGCATGATCAGATACTGCTAAGTATAGTATCAACCGCTCCCCAGTTTCTGGAGTAGAGAGCAAGGGTGGTGATGATAAGTAGCTTTTTAGCTCCTGGAAAGCCCGTTCTTGTTCGGCTCCCCACTCGTATCCTTCTCTCTTCTTCAGAAGTTGAAAGAAAGGTCTGCAGCGGTCTGAGGACTTGCTGATGAAGCGATTGAGTGCTGCTGCCATCCCTGTTAGCCTTTGGACCTCCTTCGTGGTCTTTGGGCTTTGAAGGCCTTGTAGAGCCGTGATTTGATCTGGGTTGGCTTCAATCCCTCTTTTAGTCACTAAGTGCCCAAGAAATTTCCCCGAGCTGACTCCGAAGGCACACTTGGAAGCGTTTAGCTTTAGCTTGAATTTTCTCAGGATGTTGAAAGTTGCCCTTAGGTCGGCTAGGTGGTCAGGCTTCAACTTGCTCTTGACTACCATGTCGTCGATGTAGACCTCCATAGTCTTGCCGAGCTGTTCTTTGAACATTTTGGTCACCAATCTCTGATAGGTTGCTCCAGCATTCCTCAGCCCAAACGGCATAACCTTGTAACAATAGAGTCCCCTGGGCGAAATGAAAGATGTCTTTTCCTGGTCGGGCTCGTGCATGGCTATTTGATGATATCCCCGGTATGCGTCAAGGAAACTCATCCTCTCATAGCCCGATGTAGCGTCCACAAGCTGATTGATTCTGGGTAGAGGGAAGCTGTCTTTGGGACATGCTTTGTTGAGGCTTGTGAAGTCCACACATACCCTCCACTTTCCGTTCTTCTTCTTGACCACCACAGTGTTGGCCAACCATTCTGGGTAGCTCACCTCACGTATGGCATCCGCTTCTAGTAGCCGCTCTACCTCTTCAATCACAGCGTCTGCGTGCTGTGGTGCCGACCTCCTTACCTTCTGCACAACTGGCTTGTGCTGAGGGTCCACGTTCAGGTGGTGGCATATAACTTCAGGATCTATCCCAGGCATCTCTTGGGGGGTCCAGGCGAATACATCGATGTGGTCTTTAAGAAAGGTGACCAAATCTCTTTCCTCCAGCTCGGGGAGGGTCTCGCCGATCAGGAAATACCTTTCTTCATCGTCCTCTTGGATTTGTATCCTCTTCAACCCTTCCACCATCTTCTTTGTGGGATCACCTCCAACGTCTTCTAAGGTTGGTTGGTCTGGAACCTCCACCGTTTGTACCAGCTCGGCCCTTGGTGATTTCCTCAAGACCATATTGAAACATAGGTCGGCCACCTTCTGGTTGCCTCTAATGCATTCGATGCCATCTGCCCCAGGGTACTTGATCTTCTGGTGGTAAGTTGAAGAAACTGCCCTCATCTTGTGCATCCAAGTTCTTCCTATAATCACGTTGTAGGAAGAAGGGATGTCTACCACAAGGAAGTCTGTGCTTAGAACCACCGATCCAGCTCGGACGGGCAGTGTGACCTTTCCCATAGGCCATACTGTCTGTGCACTAAAGCCGACCAATGGAACTAGACACTTTTGCAATGAACTTGGAGGGAGTTCCATCTTTTTGAAAGTATTGTAATACATGATCTCTGTGCTGGCCCCTTGGTCAACAAGAATCTTCTCCACGTCGTATTCCCCTATTCGTAGGGTGATTACTAGTGCGTCATTATGGGGTACTGATACCCCTTCCAGATCATCATCGGTGAAGGTGATTGGGGTCTCCATGATCCCTTCCGCCCTTGGCCTCTTCATGCCGAGCTTCATTACTTGTTTTGCCTGTCCGTTGACCCTTTGGATGTGTCTTATCTCGTTGTTTGTGTAAGGGGCAACTAATCCATGTATCATATGGATTATTCCCTTTGGACCTTTCTCGTAGTCCACCTCCTCTACCAGCTCGGCATCGTTCTTGCTATCAGCCAGAAATTCTTTGAGATGTCCCTCTGCCACCTTCTCATCCAGGAACTTCTTATACTCCACACAGTCCTCAGTCATGTGTCCCCAATCTCGGTGGTAGCTGCAGTGCTGGTTAGTGGCCCTTCTCTTTTCTGGGTTCCCAGTCATCTTTGGGGGCCTTCTGAACCACTGTTCGTTCTTGATTCTGTACAACATCTTGTAGATGGGGATGTTGAAAGTTGCCATAACACTGAAGTATGACTTGGGATCTGGGTCGGCTTTCTCCCTCTTTTGCTGAGTGTAATCTTTCCTTCCTGTTGTGAAATCCTTTTTGTACACCCTTGATTCCACAATCTTCTTTTCTGGAAGTTGAGGTTGCCCACCTACAATCCTTCCTCCAGCTTGCAGGATGTCATCTTCTACCCGGGCATGCTCCTGGATTCTCTCCATCAGTTTGGCCACCGTTTTTACTGGATGCATGGTAAGCGATTCTCGTAATTTACTATGCATGGGCAAGCTCGTCTTGAATGTCGCCAGAGCATACTCCTCACTGCAATTTTCAATTTCGTTGAAAGTCTCCCAATAGCGTTTGGAGTATTGTCGTAGTGTCTCGTCGTCCTTCTGTCTCATAGAAGTCAATGCATCAAAAGTCTTAGGAGCCGCTCGGCTCGTTAAGAACCGAGCAGTAAATTCTTCAGCTAGTTGAGCCCAACATAGGATTGAACCCTCAGGGAGCTTGTGGTACCAACTCAAAGCCACCTTTCCCAAGCTGGAAGGGAACATCTTGCATAACAAAGCATCATCTTGCTCATGCATGAACATGGCCTGTTGGTAGTGTTGGATGTGAGCCACAGGATCCGTGCTAGTCTCATAAGGGATGAAGGCTGAGTGTTTCACCCTGCTCGGTGTCTTTTCTGCACGAATCCAGTGAGCCAACGGCGACTTTGAGATCTGGCCCAGGGCTTCTTTAGCTGCCTCTCGTGCAGTTTTGGGACCTCCATCGGCTCGGCCGACGTCCCTCCTTTTTGCGTACTGCTCGGGGATATGCTCATTGGATCCAGATCTCTCATATCTGTCCCTAGCATGCTTCCTTCTTTCTCTCTTTTCCACGGAAACACTCCTGTCTCTCCTTTTTCGTGGAGAGGCAGCTCGGTCCACGGAAGCGTTGTCATGGTGACGATTTTTTCCTTTGTCCTCATAACGCACGGATCTCGACCGTGAACGTAAGTCTTTTTCTTTCTCCTGAAGCTGCTTTTTTAGGTCCTGAATCTCCCGTTCCCGTCGAGTGACTTCACGGGCCAATTCTTCTGCTTCTTGTTCCTTTCTGTCAAGGCTATCCTCCCTCTCTTGGTTCCTCATGTGCCTGTGGTCATTCCTCCTCGGGGGGCTCCTGTCCCGTTCACGTCGGGTGGAGGCCTCCCCACCTTTTGGTGGTGTCTTTGAGTGTCTCGCCCTTGGAGAATCATGGCGTATCAGGCGCGTATCCCTGAATTTTGGAATCTCAGGGATATTCCCTATGTCAAACCTCTTCGTTGCTGGTTTTTTCTGTGGTGCCCTTAGAACCAGAGGAGTTTTGTCCACCCTTGTGCTCTTTCTTGTAGTATACACAAGCGTGGTACCGTCATCTTCCACATCCTTTCGTCGTGGAGTGTACAGAAGAGGCTCTGAAAGCACCATTGTTGATCTTCTTTGGTAGGAATCAAGCTTTTTTTGTTAACCGTTTCCCACAGACGGCGCCAATTGTACGGGAAAAATTCCACGTAACGCTGGATCACGTGCTTCCTTGAATCAACCCTAGATCTACAAGACAGAAAAATGGGTTAGAGCACCCTTGCCTCTCGTTGGCAAAGGCCCTCCGATGCCTAAGTTAGTATCACGTACTTGAATTCTCAAATCACAATGCGTATGAAAATAGGTTTCACAGCGTACCTTTTGTCATGGTCATTGCCTTGTATTTATAGGTGAAGAAGGCTTGATTTAGGCATCTCGTGCCTTGGTTTCCTATTAGCTTCAGGAATCCATCTCCTAGTAGGACTTTCCTTTTAGCAGCCAGTTTCCATATCCTGCTAGATTTCGTCTAGCAGGGGTCTTTCTCTCCATATAGGATTCTTTCCTATATGGGGTATACTCCTAATCACATTAGGACTTCCCGTATCAATCCCTTGCTTCACGGGATTACTCCTTATCTCATAAGGAGCCGCTGTAGAATATTCTGGAACGTCTCACCGCCTTGCCCGTGACGGTGCCGTGCTTATACGTAGCTCGGCATGACTCGTACATAACCCAGCTACTCATGCCGAGCTGAATCCATGTATCCCAGAATGCTATTTAAGCTTTACTCGTAGCTCCAGCTCGGCCGTACCAGGGGCATCCCCTTATGACTTATACCGAGCTGGCACATCCTGGTGTATTAATTTACTTCTTTACTTCTGGCCTTATTCATGGCCAAACTAGCTCGGCAAAGGGCTCATGTGTACCCTATGTGGTGCCGAGCTATTCACCCTCCCGTGGTGAGGTCATCATGCACGTGCTATGCCTAGTAGTAGGGCAATCAGATTTTACCCACTCCAACGGTTTAGATAGAACATTCGAGAAATCGAGTCTGCACCTGTCTTTCAATCCTATACATCGAACTTACTTGGTTCTTAACCAAGCTAATGAAGCTATTATGCTATAGGATAATGTACGCTAGCCATATGATCGTAACATAATTATGACGATCCAAGCCGTTCATTTTGTTTGTCTTGCTGTTTTAATCAGTTTTACCAAATTTGAAGTCTATCGGGCATTAAAAGCCCTTTCATCGAGACGTTGATCATGATAAACCAAAAATTTGTCTCATTCGATCAAGTACGTAATGATAATTAATTTACTTCATTTTTTGCTTGGAGGATATAATCACTCCCATGTAAAACTTAGACGGTTCTGATTCGAAGAAAAATACTGTGACGATGCTCGAGTAATATAATTTCACGCGCGAAAAAATTGGCCCCAATAAAACCATGTCGTCTCTCTTATATTTTTCCCTTCTAATTTTTTTCCCTTCCCTCCCTTTTGTCGTTCTTCTAGGCAGTACTTAGAAACCAAAAAGAAATCCTCAAAACAAAAAATGCTGATTTTGGAAGGGGGACAGAGAGAGAAAGGAAAAAGCCCCAAATCGATTTCTTCTTGCTCCATGGCTTGCCGTCATCGATCTCTTGCCGTCATCACAGGTAACTTCGATTTCTTCTACAACGATCTCTCTTATTACTTTGTCACCTGATTTGGATCTCATAGAGGTTCATTTTTTGGGAGATTTTGTGGTCGCCATGTCTCCCTTCTTCTCTTGCATGTCAGAGTAACCTTCTAGGGTTTTGGCTGCAACAGTACCTGGAAACCTAAACTATTTGATGATAGAAAGTTAACTAGAAAACTTCAATAGGTATGTTAGCATGGTCTTATGTTAGAAAGCGCGACCTAAGCCTCTGGATTTCCCTCGTGGACTGGCGTACTTGGATGTTTATATCAATGTAAGTTCACAATTGGTAAATTTTCTGAGCATTGATCAAAGTGGGTGTTTACTGTTTAGATAATTTAAAGATTTTCTCCAAATTGGTTGATGTGCAGAGCCCCCAAACAGTTTGCACATGCATGAACATGACTTTCAAAGTGGGACATAGAAATCCTTTTGTTGCTATAGTTCTAGGATAAGACCTCACAAATCCTATTTTCGTGAATATGATATTGCTGTGTCTGAAAATTTGCTGTGTAACTAATCAATTTGGACTCCCTAAAAATAATTGAAGATGTTCAATACGGTAGGAAGTGGAATAAAAAGAAATAAAAAACTGTTCTTGGTTGGTGTTTGCAATAAAGCTTTGGCCTTTATAATGTCCTATCAAAAAAATGTCCTATCAGTTAATGACTTCACTATGCCTGGTTCTCCTCAGATATGATAGTTTATTACATAAGTTGCTTGTCATTTTTCAATCAAGAGTAATTTGTTGCCAATTATAACCATTCTTGCCATCTACATCTCCGGTGGCTAAAAGGCGACAAGTAAAATTACCATTATCTTATATTTTATCTCTTTCCCTGTTTCAAGCTATCTCCTTTCGCATTTTATTTTCAATTTTTCTTCCAGGGGAGCGAATAAGGACTGGAATTGATTGACCAATTGGTTTGAGATATTTAGAGCTGTTGGAGCTTGTGGGGTTCGATTCTATCGATTTCTCTTCTATGAGGTTCAATTCTGTTGTTTTTATGTGTATATATATATATATATATATATATATATATATATGCTTTTATATGGGTGTTTTTTTATTCTTTCTCTTTAATGTTGCTATGTTGTATCTTTTAGTTGACCGCTGACTCTTAATTCAACATGTAGACATGTAGATTTAGACACAGGAGCCCCAAATATTTATTTGAGTTATCATCTCAAAGACTTTATCAATTTGTTTTACCACAACTTGGGTAGCAGGTGACTTGTAACGCAAACTGCTTTTTGTGCATTTCATGCTTTTGTGAAAAGTTATAGCATGATTTGAATCTGAACTTTTTCTTTTGTTATCAAAAACTAGAGGATGAAGAGTCCTTGAAAGCATTCCAAAAGTGATAATCACTATACTGCATGCACCTTAGCTTGTTCTATCATTTTACCCGAAAACGGTGGCGATCAAGTATCGGCAACCACCTGATCGAATCACATTTAGTGCATATAAGAGCAATAATGTTCTATAATGCATGACTTGACGGCCATCAAAGCAGTTTTTTTGAATCGGAACCGTCTAGATTTTAAGTGAGAGTGATTATATCCTCCATGCAAACAATGAAGTGATTTAATTATCGTTACGTACTTGATCGAATGATACAAATTGTCGATTGATAATGAATCAATCTCCCGATGAAAGGGCTTTCCATACCTGATAGACTTCAAATTTGGCAAGAGTGATTAAAATGGCAAGATAAACAAAGTGAACGGTGTGGATCGTCAAAATTATGTTGTGATAATGTGGTTAGCACATAATATAATCAAAATTTTATACATATCATCTAATCACAAAAATTCAACTTTGACTTATCAATTCAAAAATCAAAACTTTCATTTTTATTATTCAATTTTTTTTATTCTTCCTCACTTTTGAAATAAAATTAAATTTATTTTATAAAAATGTATTTTTGATTTATTATGGCCTATGGGCCATAAGTCAAAATTTCAAAATTTATATTTTTTGTTATCAAAATTTAATTTTTATTTTCCCCCTAATTTTTTTTCATTTTTGTTATTCATAACTACTGTGCCGTGCCCACTCATTTCCGTGCCCCGTGCCCGTGCCATAAGGAGTTACAAATTTTTATATTTTTGTATTGAGAGAGAGAGAGAGAGAGAGAGAGAGAGAGAGAGAGAGAGAGAGAGAGAGAGTTTGGACAAAAAAAAAATAAGCTTTTAAAAAATATTTTATATGATTAATAAATTTTGAATCAAAATTCAAACATGAAAAAAAAATTATACCACACTTCCACAGACTCCACACATATACATTATATGATTATACATTGCCTTTTATGAGTTTATCTGATAAATATTTTTCAAAAAACATATCAATTTCGGGAAATTATGAAATTATAGAAATTAAATTATAGAAATGATAGAAATTATCAATCTAAATTATAGAAATTATACACATCATGAAATTAAATTATAGAAATTATAGACATCATGAAATTAAATTATAGAAATTATAGACACCATGAAATTAAATTATAGAAATTATTAAAGAGTATAAATTAATCAAATTATAGAAATTAAATTATGGAACTTATAGAAGTTATCAAATTAAATTATAGAAATTACAGAAATTATGAAATTAAATTATAGAAATTAATAAATAATAGAAATTAATCAAACTATATAAATTATATTATAGAGGTTCATTTACGAAAATACTAAGTTTATTTAACTAAAATAAGTTATCAATTATGAAGGATCCCGCATGCGGCAGGGTGTAAAAATTCAGACCTCGAACTCATATGCAAAGTCTAATATGCCAAATGGGGGCTGCCAATTAATTTCGTCCCTTTTTTCCCAAATAAATAAACGGCTATATATATCAGGTTCGATTAGAGAAAGAGAGAGAGAGAGAGAGAGAGAGAGAGAGAGAGAGAGAGAGAGAGAGAGAGAGAGAGAGAGAGAGAGAGAGAGAGAGAGAGAGATTATAGAGAGAAATGGATTTCCTGGGTCTCGTGATGGTCGCCAAGACGGTTGCTGTGGTATGAGGCGGTGGGTTGATCACATGGGGTGTATATTACATCTAGAGCCGCTTGGCCGGCGGTTTGCCGGCTGAAAATGTGACCGAAGGACGGGGGAGAGTCAATGTGAATGTGGCCGTGAATGTCGTCTGAGGTAAGTCAAAATTATGTTTTTTAGCATAATTTTATTGGGAGACTTCATTCAGCCCAAAACCAAATGTAGGATTTTGTTTCCATGAAATATACAGAAACTCTTGATATCTTGAACATTTGTCTGGGTATTCGGCTAGCGGGGGCCGGCCAAACAAGTGCAGGAAGGTTGCGATGTCCGTTGCGATGGTGGAAATGAGGTTATTGTTAACATCGTGAACGTTAACGTTTGACAGGTATGTATAAATCCTGGCACGGCACGACACGGCACGAGGCATGGAAAAACCAAAAAAAAAAAAACAATTCGTTAAATACTTTATTTCTATGCATTTTTAGATAATCCCAAAAAAGGAATAATTATTTTTTGTTCTGTACTTGTGTTAGTGAATTGTATATTTATACCAAGTTAAAATTTTTTTTTGAAGTCATGAACAAATAAAGAAAAAAAAAACAAAAGGGAATAAGAAGTTACAAATTTTTATATTTTTTTTATTGAGAGAGAGAGAGAGAGAGAGAGAGAGAGAGAGAGAGAGAGAGAGTTTGGACAAAAAAATAAAATAAGCATTTAAAAAATATTTTATATGATTAATAAATTTTGAATCAAAATTCAAAGATGAAAAAAAATTTATACCACACTGTCCACAGACTCCACACATATACATTATATGATTATACATTGCCTTTTATGAGTTTATCCGATAAATATTTTTCAAAAAAAATATCAATTTCGGGAAATTATGAAATTATAGAAATTAAATTATAGAAATGATAGAAATCATCAAATTAAATTATAGAAATTATACACATCATGAAATTAAATTATAGAAATTATAGACATCATGAAATTAAATTATAGAAATTATAGAAATTAATAAAGAGTATAAATTAATCAAATTATAGATATTAAATTATCTAACTTGTAGAAGTTATCAAATTAAATTATAGAAATTATAGAAATTACGAAATTCAATTATAGAAATTAATAAATAATAGAAACTAATCAAATTATAGAAATTATATTATCGAAGTTAATTTACGAAAATACTAAGTTTATTTAACTAAAATAAACTAAACTTCATATGAAGTTATCAATTATGAAGGATCCCGCATGCGACAGGGTGTAAAAATTCTGACCTCGAACTCAGATGCAAAGTCTAATATCCCAAATGGGGGCTGCCAATTAATTTCGTCCCTTTTTTTCCAAAAAAAAAAAATAAACAGCTATATATATCAGGTTCGATGAGAGAGAGAGAGAGAGAGAGAGAGAGAGAGAGAGAGAGAGAGAGAGAGAGAGATAATAGAGAGAAATGGATTTCCTGGATCTCGCGACGGCCGCCAAGACGGTAGCCGGGGGGGTATGAGGCGGTGGGTTGATCACATGGGGTGTATATTACATCTAGAGCCGCTTGGCCGGCGGTTTGCCGGCTGAAAATGTGACCGAAGGACGGGGGAGAGTCAATGTGAATGTGGCCGTGAATGTCGTCTGAGGTAAGTCAAAATTATGTTTTTTAGCATAATTTTATTGGGAGACTTCATTCAGCCCAAAACCAAATGTAGGATTTTGTTTCCATGAAATATACAGAAACTCTTGATATCTTGAACATTTGTCTGGGTATTCGGCTAGCGGGGGCCGGCCAAACAAGTGCAGGAAGGTTGCGATGTCCGTTGCGATGGTGGAAATGAGGTTATTGTTAACATCGTGAACGTTAACGTTTGACAGGTATGTATAAATCCTGGCACGGCACGACACGGCACGAGGCATGGAAAAACCAAAAAAAAAAACAATTTGTTAAATACTTTATTTCTATGCATTTTTAGATAATCCCAAAAAAGGAATAATTATTTTTTGTTCTGTACTTGTGTTAGTGAATTGTATATTTATACCAAGTTAAAATTTTTTTTTGAAGTCATGAACAAATAAAGAAAAAAAAAACAAAAGGGAATAAGAAGTTACAAATTTTTATATTTTTTTTATTGAGAGAGAGAGAGAGAGAGAGAGAGAGAGTTTGGACAAAAAAATAAAATAAGCATTTAAAAAATATTTTATATGATTAATAAATTTTGAATCAAAATTCAAAGATGAAAAAAAATTTATACCACACTGTCCACAGACTCCACACATATACATTATATGATTATACATTGCCTTTTATGAGTTTATCCGATAAATATTTTTCAAAAAAAATATCAATTTCGGGAAATTATGAAATTATAGAAATTAAATTATAGAAATGATAGAAATCATCAAATTAAATTATAGAAATTATACACATCATGAAATTAAATTATAGAAATTATAGACATCATGAAATTAAATTATAGAAATTATAGAAATTAATAAAGAGTATAAATTAATCAAATTATAGATATTAAATTATCTAACTTGTAGAAGTTATCAAATTAAATTATAGAAATTATAGAAATTACGAAATTCAATTATAGAAATTAATAAATTATAGAAACTAATCAAATTATAGAAATTATATTATAGAAGTTAATTTACGAAAATACTAAGTTTATTTAACTAAAATAAACTAAACTTCATATGAAGTTATCAATTATGAAGGATCCCGCATGCGACAGGGTGTAAAAATTCTGACCTCGAACTCAGATGCAAAGTCTAATATCCCAAATGGGGGCTGCCAATTAATTTCGTCCCTTTTTTTCCAAAAAAAAAAATAAACAGCTATATATATCAGGTTCGATGAGAGAGAGAGAGAGAGAGAGAGAGAGAGAGAGAGAGAGAGAGATATAATAGAGAGAAATGGATTTCCTGGATCTCGCGACGGCCGCCAAGACGGTAGCCGGGGGGGTATGAGGCGGTGGGTTGATCACATGGGGTGTATATTACATCTAGAGCCGCTTGGCCGGCGGTTTGCCGGCTGAAAATGTGACCGAAGGACGGGGGAGAGTCAATGTGAATGTGGCCGTGAATGTCGTCTGAGGTAAGTCAAAATTATGTTTTTTAGCATAATTTTATTGGGAGACTTCATTCAGCCCAAAACCAAATGTAGGATTTTGTTTCCATGAAATATACAGAAACTCTTGATATCTTGAACATTTGTCTGGGTATTCGGCTAGCGGGGGCCGGCCAAACAAGTGCAGGAAGGTTGCGATGTCCGTTGCGATGGTGGAAATGAGGTTATTGTTAACATCGTGAACGTTAACGTTTGACAGGTATGTATAAATCCTGGCACGGCACGACACGGCACGAGGCATGGAAAAACCAAAAAAAAAAAAACAATTTGTTAAATACTTTATTTCTATGCATTTTTAGATAATCCCAAAAAAGGAATAATTATTTTTTGTTCTGTACTTGTGTTAGTGAATTGTATATTTATACCAAGTTAAAATTTTTTTTTGAAGTCATGAACAAATAAAGAAAAAAAAAACAAAAGGGAATAAGAAGTTACAAATTTTTATATTTTTTTTATTGAGAGAGAGAGAGAGAGAGAGAGAGAGAGAGAGAGAGTTTGGACAAAAAAATAAAATAAGCATTTAAAAAATATTTTATATGATTAATAAATTTTGAATCAAAATTCAAAGATGAAAAAAAATTTATACCACACTGTCCACAGACTCCACACATATACATTATATGATTATACATTGCCTTTTATGAGTTTATCCGATAAATATTTTTCAAAAAAAATATCAATTTCGGGAAATTATGAAATTATAGAAATTAAATTATAGAAATGATAGAAATCATCAAATTAAATTATAGAAATTATACACATCATGAAATTAAATTATAGAAATTATAGACATCATGAAATTAAATTATAGAAATTATAGAAATTAATAAAGAGTATAAATTAATCAAATTATAGATATTAAATTATCTAACTTGTAGAAGTTATCAAATTAAATTATAGAAATTATAGAAATTACGAAATTCAATTATAGAAATTAATAAATTATAGAAACTAATCAAATTATAGAAATTATATTATAGAAGTTAATTTACGAAAATACTAAGTTTATTTAACTAAAATAAACTAAACTTCATATGAAGTTATCAATTATGAAGGATCCCGCATGCGACAGGGTGTAAAAATTCTGACCTCGAACTCAGATGCAAAGTCTAATATCCCAAATGGGGGCTGCCAATTAATTTCGTCCCTTTTTTTCCAAAAAAAAAAATAAACAGCTATATATATCAGGTTCGATGAGAGAGAGAGAGAGAGAGAGAGAGAGAGAGAGAGAGAGAGAGAGAGAGAGAGAGAGATAATAGAGAGAAATGGATTTCCTGGATCTCGCGACGGCCGCCAAGACGGTAGCCGGGGGGGTATGAGGCGGTGGGTTGATCACATGGGGTGTATTCTATTAGAGAGAGAGAGAGATAATTGAGAGAAATGGATTTCCTGGATCTCGCGACGGTCGCCAAGACGGTAGCCGGGGGGTATGAGGCGGTGGGTTGATCACATGGGGTGTATATTACATCTGGAGCTGCTTGGCCAGCGGTTTGCCGGGTGAAAATGTGGCCGAAGGACGGGGGAGAGTCAATGTGAATGTGGCCGTGAATGTCATGTGAGGTAAGTCAGAATTATGTTTTTTAGCATAATTTTACTGGGAGACTTCATTCAGCCCAAAACCAAATGTCGGATTCTGTTTCCATGAAATATACAGAAACTCTTGATATCTTGAACATTTGTCTGGGTATTCGGCTAGCGGGAGCCGGCCGAACAAGTGCAAGAATGTCGCGCTGTCCGCTGCGGTGGCGGAAATGAGGTTATTGTTAACGTCATGAACATTAACGTTTGACAGGTATGTATAAATCCTGGCATGACACGACACGTCACGGTATAAGTTGGCACGTGGCGCGTGGCACGGGCATAGAATTGAGCGGACACGGCACGGTCTAAGGCAACACGTGGCACGACACGACACGACACGGTCTTCTACGAACATGGCTCGTGCATGACACGAAGTCAACAGGGCACGAGGCACGGCACGACTTTTTTTGTTGCACAGCACGGGCGCCGAAGTCTACCTTGCACGGCACGGCATGGAAGTGGGACAGGCAAGGCATGACACGAGCACGACACAACACGGTTCTATCAAGGCACGACAAGGCGGCACGGCACGGGCGCGGCACAGCACGAAGCATGGAAAAACCAAAAAAACAATTTGTTAAATACTTTATTTCTATGTATTTTTAGATAATCCCAAAAAAAGAATAATTGTTTTTTGTTGTGCACTTGTGTTAGTGAATTGTATATTTATACCAAGTTAAAAAAAAATGAAGTCATGAACAATCAAAAAAAAAAAAAACAAAAGGGAAAAAGAAGTTACAAATTTAGAATAAGCTTTTAAAAGAGAGTAGAGAGACAGAGAGAGTTTGGACAAAAAAAATAAAATAAGCTTTTAAAAAATATTTTATATGATTAATAAATTTAGAATCAAAATTCAAACATGAAAACATTTTTGTACCACACTGCCCACAGACACCACACATATACATTATATGATTATACATTCCCTTTTATGAGTTTATCTGATAAATATTTTGAAAAAAAAATATCAATTATGGGAAATTATGAAATTATAGAAATTGAATTATAGAAATTATAGAAATGATCAAATTATATTATAGAAATTATAGACATCGTGAAATTAAATTATAGAAATTATAGACATCATGAAATTAAATTATAGAAATTATAGAAATTAATAAAGAGTATAAATTAATCAAATTATAGAAATTAATAAAAAGTATAAATTAATCAAAATATAGAAATTATAGAAATTAATAAAGAGTATAAATTAATAGGATTATAGAAATTATAGAAATTAATAAAGAGTATAAATTAATCAAATTATAGAAATTAAATTATAGAAATTATCAAATTAAATTATAGAAATCATAGACATCATGAAATTAAATTATAGAAATTTTAGACGTCATGAAATTAAATTATAGAAATTATAGAAATTAATAAAGAGTATAAATTTATCAAATTATAGAAATTAAATTATGGAACTTATAAATGTTATCAAATTAATTTATAGAGATTATAGAAATTAAGAAATTAAATTATAGAAATTACTAAATAAAAGAAATTATTCAAATTATAGAAATTATATTATAGAAGTTAATTTACGAAAATAATAAGTTTATTTAACTAAAAGAAGCTAAACTTCATATGAAGTTATCAATTATGAAGGATCCCGCATGCGTCAGAGTGTAAAAATTCTGACCTCGAACTCAGATGCAGAGTCTAATCCCAAAAGGGGGCTCCTAATTAATTTCGTCCCTTTTTTTCCCAAAAAAAAAAAAAAAACGGCTATATATATCAGGTTCGATTAGAGAGAGAGAGAGAGAGAAAGAGAGAGAGAGAGATAATGGAGAGAAATGGATTTCCTGGGTCTCGCGACGGCCGCCAAGACGGTTGCCGGGGTATGAGGCGGTGGGTTGATCACATAGGGTGTATATTACATCTGGAGCTGCTTGGCTGGCGGTTTACCGGCTGAAAATGTGGCCGAAGGACGGGGGAGAGTCAATGTGAATGTGGCCGTGAATGTCGTCTGAGGTAAGTCAGAATTATGTTTTTTAGCATAATTTTACTGGGAGACTTCATTCAGCCCAAAACCAAATGTAGGATTCTGTTTCCATGAAATATACAGAAACTCTTGATATTTTGAACATTTGTCTGGGTATTCAGCTAGCGGGGGCCGGCCGAACAAGTGCAAGAATGTCGCGCTGTCCGTTGCGGCGGCGGAAATGAGGTTACTGTTAACGTCGTGAACGTTAACGTTTGACAGGTATGTATAAATCCTGGCAGGGCACGACACGGCACGGTATAAGTTGGCACGTGGCGCATGGCACGGGCATAGAATTGAATAGACACGGCACGGTCTAAGGCAACACGTGGCACGACACGACACGGTCTTCTACGAGCACGGCACGTGCATGACACAAAGTCAACAGGGCACGAGGCACGACACGACTTTTTTTGTTGCACAGCACAGGCACGGGCACCGAAGTTTGCGTAGCACGACACGGCATGGAAGTGGGACGGGCAAGGCACGACACGGGCACGACACAACACGGTTCTATCAAGGCGTGGCAAGGCGGCACGGCACGGGCACGGCACAGCATGAGGCATGGAAAAACCAAAAAAACCATTTGTTAAATACTTTATTTCTATGTATTTTTAGATAATCCCAAAAAAAGAATAATTATTTTTTGTTGTGTACTTGTGTTAGTGAATTGTATATTTATACCAAGTTAAAAAAAATGAAGTCATGAACAAATAAAGAGAAAAAAAAACAAAAGGGAAAAAGAAATTACAAATTTTTATATTTTTGTTTTGAGAGAGTAGAGAGACAGAGAGAGTTTGGACAAAAAAATAAAATAAGACAAACTCCAGACATATACATTATATGATTATACATTGCCTTTTATGAGTTTATCTAATAAATATTTTGAAAAAAAAAATCAATTTCAGGAAATTATGAAATTATAGAAATTATCAAATTATATTATAGAAATTATAGACATCATGAAATTAAATTATAGAAATTAATAAAGAGTATAAATTAATCAAATTATAGAAATTATAGAAATTAATAAAGAGTATAAATTAATCAAATTATAGAAATTAAATTATGGAACTTATAAAAGTTATCAAATTAAATTATAGAAATTATAGAAATTGTGAAATTAAATTACAGAAATTAATAAATAATTGAAATTAATCAAATTATAGAAATTATATTATAGAAGTTAATTTATGAAAATACTAAGTTTATTTAACTAAAATAAGCTAAACTTCATATGAAGTTATCAATTATGAAGGATCCCGCATGCGGCAGGGTGTAAAAATTCTGACCTCGAACTCAGATGCAAAGTCTAATATCCCAAATGGGGGCTACCAATTAATTTCGTCCCTTTTTTTCCAAAAAAAAAAAATGGCTATATATATCAGGTTCGATTAGAGAGAGAGAGAGAGAGAGAGAGAGAGAGATAATAGAGAGAAATGGATTTCTTTGGTCTCGCGACGGCCGCCAAGACGGTTGCCGGGGTATGAGGCGGCGGGTTGATCACCTGGGGTGTATATTACATCTGGAGCTGCTTGGCCGGCGGTTTGCCGGCTGAAAATGTGGCCGAAGGACGGGGGAGAGTCAATGTGAATGTGGCCGTGAATGTCGTCTGAGGTAAGTCAGAATTATGTTTTTTAGCATAATGTTACTGGGCGACTTCATTTAGCCCAAAACCAAATGTAGGATTTTGTTTCCATGAAATATACAGAAACTCTTGATATCTTGAACATTTGTCTGGGTATTCGGCCAGCGGGGGCCGGCCGAACAAGTGCAGGAAGGTCGCGCTATCTGCTGCGATGGCGGAAATGAGATTATTGTTAACGTCGTGAACGTTAACGTTTGACAGGTATGTATAAATCTTGGCACGACACGAGGCATGGAAAAACCAAAAAAAATAATAATAATTTGTTAAATACTTTATTTCTATGTATTTTTAGATAATCCCAAAAAAAGAATAATTATTTTTTATTGTGTGCTTGTGTTAGTGAATTGTATATTTATACCAAGTTTAAAAAAAATGATGTCATGAACAAATAAAGAAAAAAAAAACAAAAGGGAAAAAGAAGTTACAAATTTTTATATTTTTGTTTTGAGAGAGAGAGAGAGAGAGAGAGAGAGAGAGTTTGGACAAAAAAAATAAAATAAGCTTTTAAAAAATATTTTATATGATTAATAAATTTCGAATCAAAATTCAAACATAAAAAAAATTTATACCACACTGTCCACAGACTCCACACATATACATTATATGATTATACATTGCCTTTTATGAGTTTATCTGATAAATATTTTTCCAAAAAAATATCAATTTCTGGAAATTATGAAATTATAGAAATTAAATTTTAGAAATTATCAAATTAAATTATAGAAATTATAGACATCATGAAATTAAATTATAGAAATTATAGAAATTAATAAAGAGTATAAATTAATCAAATTATAGAAATTAATAAAAAGTATAAATTAATCAAAATATAGAAATTATAGAAATTAATAAAGAGTATAAATTAATAGGATTATAGAAATTATAGAAATTAATAAAGAGTATAAATTAATCAAATTATAGAAATTAAATTATAGAAATTATCAAATTAAATTATAGAAATCATAGACATCATGAAATTAAATTATAGAAATTTTAGACGTCATGAAATTAAATTATAGAAATTATAGAAATTAATAAAGAGTATAAATTTATCAAATTATAGAAATTAAATTATGGAACTTATAAATGTTATCAAATTAATTTATAGAGATTATAGAAATTAAGAAATTAAATTATAGAAATTACTAAATAAAAGAAATTATTCAAATTATAGAAATTATATTATAAAAGTTAATTTACGAAAATAATAAGTTTATTTAACTAAAAGAAGCTAAACTTCATATGAAGTTATCAATTATGAAGGATCCCGCATGCGTCAGAGTGTAAAAATTCTGACCTCGAACTCAGATGCAGAGTCTAATCCCAAAAGGGGGCTCCCAATTAATTTCGTCCCTTTTTTTCCAAAAAAAAAAAAAAAAAACGGCTATATATATCAGGTTCGATTAGAGAGAGAGAGAGAGAAAGAGAGAGAGAGATAATGGAGAGAAATGGATTTCCTGGGTCTCGCGACGGCCGCCAAGACGGTTGCCGGGGTATGAGGCGGTGGGTTGATCACATAGGGTGTATATTACATCTGGAGCTGCTTGGCTGGCGGTTTACCGACTGAAAATGTGGCCGAAGGACGGGGGAGAGTCAATGTGAATGTGGCCGTGAATGTCGTCTGAGGTAAGTCAGAATTATGTTTTTTAGCATAATTTTACTGGGAGACTTCATTCAGCCCAAAACCAAATGTAGGATTCTGTTTCCATGAAATATACAGAAACTCTTGATATTTTGAACATTTGTCTGGGTATTCAGCTAGCGGGGGCCGGCCGAACAAGTGCAAGAATGTCGCGCTGTCCGTTGCGGCGGCGGAAATGAGGTTACTGTTAACGTCGTGAACGTTAACGTTTGACAGGTATGTATAAATCCTGGCAGGGCACGACACGGCACGGTATAAGTTGGCACGTGGCGCATGGCACGGGCATAGAATTGAATAGACACGGCACGGTCTAAGGCAACACGTGGCACGACACGACACGGTCTTCTACGAGCACGGCACGTGCATGACACAAAGTCAACAGGGCACGAGGCACGACACGACTTTTTTTGTTGCACAGCACAGGCACGGGCACCGAAGTTTGCGTAGCACGACACGGCATGGAAGTGGGACGGGCAAGGCACGACACGGGCACGACACAACACGGTTCTATCAAGGCGTGGCAAGGCGGCACGGCACGGGCACGGCACAGCATGAGGCATGGAAAAACCAAAAAAAACCATTTGTTAAATACTTTATTTCTATGTATTTTTAGATAATCCCAAAAAAAGAATAATTATTTTTTGTTGTGTACTTGTGTTAGTGAATTGTATATTTATACCAAGTTAAAAAAAATGAAGTCATGAACAAATAAAGAGAAAAAAAAACAAAAGGGAAAAAGAAATTACAAATTTTTATATTTTTGTTTTGAGAGAGTAGAGAGACAGAGAGAGTTTGGACAAAAAAATAAAATAAGACAAACTCCAGACATATACATTATATGATTATACATTGCCTTTTATGAGTTTATCTAATAAATATTTTGAAAAAAAAAATCAATTTCAGGAAATTATGAAATTATAGAAATTATCAAATTATATTATAGAAATTATAGACATCATGAAACTAAATTATAGAAATTAATAAAGAGTATAAATTAATCAAATTATAGAAATTATAGAAATTAATAAAGAGTATAAATTAATCAAATTATAGAAATTAAATTATGGAACTTATAAAAGTTATCAAATTAAATTATAGAAATTATAGAAATTATAGAAATTGTGAAATTAAATTACAGAAATTAATAAATAATTGAAATTAATCAAATTATAGAAATTATATTATAGAAGTTAATTTATGAAAATACTAAGTTTATTTAACTAAAATAAGCTAAACTTCATATGAAGTTATCAATTATGAAGGATCCCGCATGCGGCAGGGTGTAAAAATTCTGACCTCGAACTCAGATGCAAAGTCTAATATCCCAAATGGGGGCTACCAATTAATTTCGTCCCTTTTTTTCCAAAAAAAAAAAATGGCTATATATATCAGGTTCGATTAGAGAGAGAGAGAGAGAGAGAGAGAGAGATAATAGAGAGAAATGGATTTCTTTGGTCTCGCGACGGCCGCCAAGACGGTTGCCGGGGTATGAGGCGGCGGGTTGATCACCTGGGGTGTATATTACATCTGGAGCTGCTTGGCCGGCGGTTTGCCGGCTGAAAATGTGGCCGAAGGACGGGGGAGAGTCAATGTGAATGTGGCCGTGAATGTCGTCTGAGGTAAGTCAGAATTATGTTTTTTAGCATAATGTTACTGGGCGACTTCATTTAGCCCAAAACCAAATGTAGGATTTTGTTTCCATGAAATATACAGAAACTCTTGATATCTTGAACATTTGTCTGGGTATTCGGCCAGCGGGGGCCGGCCGAACAAGTGTAGGAAGGTCGCGCTATCTGCTGCGATGGCGGAAATGAGATTATTGTTAACGTCGTGAACGTTAACGTTTGACAGGTATGTATAAATCTTGGCACGACACGAGGCATGGAAAAACCAAAAAAAATAATAATAATTTGTTAAATACTTTATTTCTATGTATTTTTAGATAATCCCAAAAAAAGAATAATTATTTTTTATTGTGTACTTGTGTTAGTGAATTGTATATTTATACCAAGTTTAAAAAAAATGATGTCATGAACAAATAAAGAAAAAAAAAAACAAAAGGGAAAAAGAAGTTACAAATTTTTATATTTTTGTTTTGAGAGAGAGAGAGAGAGAGAGAGAGAGAGAGAGAGAGAGAGAGAGAGAGAGAGAGAGAGAGAGTTTGCACAAAAAAAATAAAATAAGCTTTTAAAAAATATTTTATATGATTAATAAATTTCGAATCAAAATTCAAACATAAAAAAAATTTATACCACACTGTCCACAGACTCCACACATATACATTATATGATTATACATTGCCTTTTATGAGTTTATCTGATAAATATTTTTCCAAAAAAATATCAATTTCTGGAAATTATGAAATTATAGAAATTAAATTTTAGAAATTATCAAATTAAATTATAGAAATTATAGACATCATGAAATTAAATTATAGAAATTATAGAAATTAATAAAGAGTATAAATTAATCAAGTTATAGAAATTAAATTATGGAACTTATCAAAGTTATCAAATTAAATTATAGAAATTAATAAATAATAGAAATTAATCAAATTATAGAAATTATATTATAGAAGTTAATTTATGAAAATACTAAGTTTATTTAACTAAAAGAAGCTAAACTTCATATGAAGTTATCAATTATGAAGGATCCCGCATGCGGCAGGGTGTAAAAATTCTGACCTCGAACTCAGATGCAAAGTCTAATATCCCAAATGGGGGCTACCAATTAATTTCATCCCTTTTTTTCCAAAAAAATAAAAATAAATAAACGGCTATATATATCAGGTTCGATTAGAGAGAGAGAGAGAGAGATAATAGAGAGAAATGGATTTCTTTGGTCTCGCGACGGCCGCCAAGACGGTTGCCGGGGTATGAGGCGGTGGGTTGATCACATGGTGTGTATATTACATCTGGAGCTGCTTGGCTGGCGATTTGCCGGGTGAAAATGTGGCCGAAGGACAGGGGAGAGTCAATGTGAATGTGGCCATGAATGTCGTCTGAGGTAAGTCAAACTTACGTTTTTTAGCATAGTTTTACTGGGAGACTTCACTCAGCCCATAACCAAATGTAGGATTCTGTTTCCATGAAATAACTTGGTTGATTCTTGTGGTTCCCCTTGATGAGAATCATGTGTATCAGTTTGTATGCATAACTTTGATAGGACACTGGTGATGTTTCCAACCTTGCACTCTGCTCTTTTTTCTATTTTGGCCTCCTTTTAGTTCTTCGCTTGTTTTTTTATTGCAAACATTTCTTTTCAGTTTTTCAAGTATAGTTCGTCACTGGACAGAGAGAACAGATAGCAATTAAACAATTGCAAGTGGCAATTATGAGTGAGAACACATGTTACCGTTAAAAAAAAAAAAAAATTTGACAGGGTTTCCTTGCTTTATGGACTAGCCCATACCTTGCATCTCAAACTAATAACCGCAGCAAACAAACAACACAAACATTCTATTTATGTTTGGAAAAGTTGTGTATTATAACCACCCAAAAAAAATATCAAGGGGATGGCCTTGGAATCCCTTGCAAAAACATATTGAAATTCTACTAATAACATTGTACTTGTGTGGCCTTAACAGCTTTCCTTGAGCAAAAGTTCTGTGGGGAGGCATGCATGTCAGCACTATGGTTTGCTGCTTAGAGATGGTTCTAGGTATTGCAGGCCCAAAGTTCTCTGAACTTTAGGTGGCGATGATCATAATGGTCTTGCTCATACTGAGCAGCCAGGAGATCAAATTACCAAAATGCTATATGTTGCTGACCAGCTTAAGCACCATTCCAAGACCTGGGCGCTTCACACACCATTGCACTTCCTCAAAATCTAACCCCAGACAACAGCAAAAACGTGGCCTCATTACCCTTCCATCTGTAATGAAACAATGAAACACAATAAGAAGCTTAGCGATATAGAAGCGCCACAAAACAGCACAATTTTCAACAATTATCTTTCTCAAGAAGATCCACGATTCACATTACTAGGAGCAAATGACCAAATTACAAGGAGAGCATATCTAAGTTCGAACCATAATGCTCTGAATTACAACACTAATGAGGGTTTTACTGCACTAATGAGTGAACCAAACTAAATTGAGTCGGCGAGCTTTTTATCCCAATCATATGAGAGCGTTAGAAGAGGTAAAAGATTCAAAGCAGTCCAGATATTTACTTGGAAATATATTCAAACACCTTGCCTACCACATGATGTACAAAATTAGGCTTTTTGTCGAACACCTGGCCTACCATCACATTGCGTGAACACCAAATTAGTCTATTAAATGGATTGGGGGACAGTAGAAATAAAGGGTAGCTCTGGGGAAAATTGGGGAAAAATTGCAATACAACTAATACCAAGGGAGGGTAGCACTGGCCCTTTGTTCCTTCTCCATAACCACTGACTACAAACAAGATCTTGTAGTTTGTACGGTTAGTTTCTTAAAAAGACTTTTGCCTATGTATGAGAAATATATTCGTCATTGAAATAATATGGTGGAGAGAAAAGAAGAGACTTATTTCCAGAGTTTTTTTTTTTTTGATCGGAAACCCAAGAAAAATTGCAGAACAAGAAGTAAAAGCTAGAGAGATGATTATTTGCAGAGTATTTACAGAATGAAATAAATTTGGAACTGTGATAGTACTTTGATTGATGAATGATTCGGGAGTCATCCTTTGTATGTGGATCCAGCGGCGCAACGGAAGGTTAGGCAGTTGGTTGATCTCGGAGTAAGTGGACGAGGATCAGTTGAGGCAGTGAGCAGTTGGACAAGGATTGGTGGTCGTGCGCCGGTGGTGATGGTCGTGCAACGAGAAGGGGGCGGAGGCGATAGTGGTGGTCGTACGGCGTTGGTGGCAGGGACGGAGCCAGGATTTTGGCGTAGGGCGGACGGATATACACAATAAAAAATTAAATTAAATTAAGGCAACGATACGAATTTTTAGTAACTCAAAAAAAAAAAAAAAAGTATATATATATATATATATATATATATATATATATATATATATATATATATATATATATATATATATATATATATATAGACACACACACACACACAAAATATACATATGAAACTAAGGCCTGGTTTGGATAAATTGAAAAAACTGATTTTTTGGTTTTGTCCATATTCAAAAAAAAAATTACATTTGTTAGTTTTCAGTCAATTTTTTGTGGTTTTTTGGCTTGTCTCGACGAGAGGAATCTAAAAAGTATAAAATTATTAGCCAAACTTAAAGTTTTGTGAATAAAGACGAAAAATAATCCAAAAAACCGATTTTTCGGATGTCACTTTCGTCTTTATTCACAAAACTTTAAGTTTGACTAATAATGTTATATTTTTTGGATTTTTCTCGTCGAGACAAGTCAAGAAGCCACAAAAAATCGACTGAAAACTAACATATGCAACAAAAAATTTGAATAAGGACAAAACCAAAAAAACCAAAAAATCAAAATTTTCAATTTACCCAAATCAGGCCTAAACATGTTTCTAATATCAACTTAGATTGCAAAAGGTATTAACGTTTATCTAATCCTATGTAGTGTCTACTGAAATCAGGCATATCTTGAACTATGCTCGACACTCTTTCTTTTTTATTTAAAACATCAAAGATAGAGTCTGTGTCCAACCCTCGAGCAATTTCTTTCTCAATATAAGTGATCAAGAAATTTGCTTAATAACCATCCTCCATCTTATTAAGAAGTCTTGTCTTCACACATTTCATAGCAGAAAATGCATGTTCGGTTGTAACCGTTGAAACATGTGAAGTTAATATAAGTCGAATCAACCTATCAAAAAGATGATATATTGTATACTTTCTTGTCTTCGCTAACACTTCACTCAACTTTGAAATCGTTGACAAATTTTGAAACTCAGGATGCCTAGACACATCAAGCTTATAATTTTGCAATTGATATCTCAAGTGGTACTTTTCTTGCTTAGTGAAATCCATTGGATAATCTTCTCTGCAAGCTTCCAACTATCTTCAATGTTAAATGATTTGAAGCCATCGCGGGGATCTAGAGATGTGCTGAGAGTTAGCAACTCCATTGTACCTTCCTTAAACCGAATGTTCAATTCTTGCAATTGAGAATCGACTGTTTTGGGCCCCCCAATTTCTTTTGCTCTTTTCTATTTCCTTCACTTTGATGCCTACAGACCATGTTCAAGAGTTTTGGGCTTCTGAAATTTTAGTGAGCCTTAGTTTTTAAAAGTGAACGGGCCTTGAGTTCCTGAAGTGAGTTGGGTTATAAATTTTGGGCGTTGTTTTGTTTAAAAGAATTGTAATTAAACCTCATTAAAACCAATTTTAGGACAAAGTTGTTTCATAGCTTGATAAATATTAAAGTTGTTGCTATTCTTTTGTTTAATGAAAAAACGGAGGGGGGGCGGGACTATATAGTTTGATAATAAAGTTATTTTTTTTCAATGTAATAGTACGAATTTTTTAAGACGTAGGGGGGGGGCGACTGCCCCTACTAGCCCCCCTGGCTCCATCCTTGTTTACAGCCACAACTATATGAGACTTAGCGACAACACTTGTAAACAGCTAATTGATCCCCTCAGCTTGCATTCTAAAAGTGTTTAGATGTTAACATTTTCCCTCTGTTTTTGCTCTGGTACTGCCGATTTGAACTCTAGTTGACTCAGTTTTGTGGTTGGGGTGCCTTAGTCCAAAGTGGGTGCTTTCATTTAGAATTTTGGTCTTAAAGGCTGTGTTGGTGGACATTTCAAGCTCCTGCTGCGACCTCTTTCCTGCTGTAATGTTATGGTGTGGTTTCTTGATGGGGATACTTTTGCCATGGATACCTCCCAATTTATATTCTTCGTTCAGTTCTTTCCACGATTCTTCTACATTAATAAATTCTACTTCGTTCTCTTTTGTTGTTTCTACTACTATGACTGCGAATCATTACTCTCTTTACTTGTAAGTGGTGCTGCTTTTTTTAGCTAAGCAAAGAGTGGGCGTGACCATAGTGACACCCACTGCCTTGGAATGTCTGGATTTGAAGCCATATAGCTGAAATCAAGGCATGAATGACATTTAAAGTGAAGAGTTTTTTTGGATAATTGCAACTTTTTGTTTGAACATTGACGATAGTACTTGGTACCGTTGAAAAAAGAGAGAATAGATGTTAAAAGTTTTACTTATTTTTTCTTTCGTGTTTTTGTAATATCTTTTAAAGGATTACTGAATCAATTAAGTACTATGAATTATGATTTTGCTCTTGTACTCTAGTGTTGGATGTTTTGTAATGGTCTTCTGTTAATGCTGGCATGGATACAAGATTTAAGTTGAATACCATGAGTGGGATGTGAAATAGAAAATCAATTTAAGATGTTGCATCTTAGCATTCGGGCATTTTACCAAATTCAAAAAAAAAAAAAAAAAAAAAACGATGTTGCATCTTTCAATCATGCTTTTTTTTTAATGTGATGGTTAAGACTTTTAACTACGTTTTTAGATGAAAATCGAGATCTAAAACCATAAAAAGCCATGCCAATTAAATAATTTTCCACCTTAGTTCCAAGTTTCAACCATAAATAATCATAGGTGTTGGCTATGATTGTTATCTGCATTCAATCACAGTTTTAGATCTTTGACTCTTCCTAGAAAACCAGAAAAGACCGCTCGAAATTAGTTTTCATATCGGTTTTTACAAGAAATCATCAAGTATTTTGGCCGTGATTATCTTTAATCACGGTTTATAACTATCCTTAAAAAAAAAAAAACAGTGAGATAGAGAAGTATAACTAATAAATACTAAAATAGGTTTTGCATGGTAGGGGTGTTTGGGCGACAAATAGCAAAACCAATTCTGGGAGAACTCATTCTCCATTTCTCGTGTTCCAAGCGAAAAGCCAGAAAGAGCTTCGGACCTCCTTTTCACCTTTTCGTTTCTAATTCTGGCTTCCCCTCAAATTTGCTCTCCCATTCTACCCCTCTACCCTTCTCCTCTGGAATCCCCTTTTTCTTCCACCACAAAATCAAACGACATGAGAGAGAGAGAGAGAGAGAGAGAGAGAGAGGAGAAGCCACACAATAGACTTACCACTCCGGTCGCCGCCGCTATTGTTCAGATGTGGTCCTCGTTCATCCTCTTTTCTTTTCAATTTTTTCTTCTGAAAATGATGAGAGATAATGCCATTTATGATCTTCTTCCTTTGTTCAAATTCACCAAGCTACAGATCTCGTCTGTTTGTAGGCATGTCGGTTGCTTACGGTTAAAGAAAGATGGAATAAGTGATAAGAATCTAGCCACCAAACAGTAAAAAATAAAGACACAAGTGGTGGGCATCGGTGTGATGGAAGAAAAGGGGTATTTTTGTGGCTCTGGTTATTGTCAATTTTTTGGACCTTTTTTTTTTTTTTTGGCAATTGCTTTCATTTTATGGAGTAATTTTTATTAAGTACAAGAGGCCTTTAATTATCCAAAAATGGACAATAAATATTTTTCAGGAAATTTTTTTCAAAATTGGACAGGTCGCATTTACAAAAAATATTTTCAAATATGACTTTAAAAAAACTTACTAAAAACAATATTCGTACACATTTTTAATACTATAATTAATAAATAAGGACAAAATGGTAAAAAATCAATTCATAACTCATTTTCATCATTTTCTCCCAAACACTACTATTGTTGGAAAATGCATTCTGCACATTTCTCTCAAACACTTTTCCTAGATTCAAAACGCATTCTGACTATAATCCAAAAAGTCAAAAAGCAAAAAGTTAAAAATGAAAAACTGAAAAATAGGCTCCCAAACACCCCCCAACTCTTTTAACTGTGAAGAGTTACTATTCATTAGGTTCATCTATCATGGTTTTGTTACAGGGCTTATTTTGAATTTTTAGCTAGGTAAAATAGCTAAAAGCACATTTTATCTAGTGCACTTGCCATTATGTACTTCAAGATCGGGTCTCACTCTCTAGCTACTAGAGGTGTCAAATAGGCTGGGCCGACACATGCACAGGCACGGCGCTAACATGCATGTTTAAGGCTTCTTCTCCACTAAATGGGTTGGCCCAGCACGCCACAGCTAGAGGTGTCAAATGGGCCATGCCGGCCCGGCACGGCACGGGCCCGGCACGAAAAACTCCGGCACGGGCACGGTTCGGGCACGGTAAAAGTTGGGCACGGCACAGCACGACACGGTCTAAGGGGCACGGGCACGGGCACGGGGCACGGAAATGGGGGCACGGCACGGGCACGGCACGGTAATTGGCCTGGCACGACACGGCATGACACGGTCTAAGCCGGACACGGCACGGGCACAGCACGGTAGTTGGTCTGGCGTGGCACGGCACGTCACGACACGGACCTAATCAGGCACGGCACGGGCACGACACGGTTTTAGTCTGGCACGGCACAGGCACGGTTTTAGTCTGGCACGGCACGGGCACGGTCTTAGTCTGGCACAGCACGAGCACGAAACAGTAGTGTGAAGGGCACGGCACGGGCACGGCACGGAAGTGTAAAGGGCACGGCATGGTATAATAACGAAAATAATTAGAGAACATAAAAATAAAATAAGGAAAATAAATTTTATTTTATTTCAAAAAATGAGAAAAAAATGAATTTTTAAATAATAAAAGTGAAAATTTTGATTTTTGAATTGATAGGTGAAAAATAATTTAAATAAATGGACTTGCCATAATAAGGAAAAATGAGGGAAATTAAAATTAAATGGAAAACATTATAAAATAAATTAAATTTTATTTGAAAATGAGGAAAATAAATGAAGTTGCCAAATGCCATAATAATGGGAAAAAAAAAAGATGGAAATAAAAAATGAATTTATGAATAATAATTACAATTTAATAAATGGACTTGCCATAATAAGGAAAAATGAGGGAAATTAAAATTAAATAACATAAATGAAAACTTAGGGGTAAAATATAAATTAAATTTTGATAACAAACATTTAATGATATAAATTTTGGTAATAAATGGACTTGACAAGTAAGAAAAAAATAGGAAAAAAAGGAGAAATTTTTGAATGAATTATCATAAAATAAATGGACTTCACAAAAATAAATAAATACATAATAAAATTAAAAATACACTTTTATTAAATAAATCAAGTTGCCAAATGCCATAATAATGAAAAAAAATGATGGACTTGCCAACTGAGGGGAAAATGAAATTTGCATTATTTACATTATGCATAATTAAAATGAAATTTTTTATTTTTGAATTGATAGATCAAAATTGAATTTTTATATTATGCATTAGCCACACGATCACAACACAATTACGACGATCCACACCGTTCACTATGTTTGTCTTGCTATTTTAATCACCCTCGCCAAATTTGAAGTCCATCGGGTATTGAAAGCCCTTTCATCGAGGACGTTGATTCATTATCAACCGACAAGTTGTCTCCTTCGATCATGTACGTAACGATAGTTAAATCACATTATTTTTTGCATGGAGGATATAATCACTCCCACTTACAATCTAGACAGTTCCGATTCGAAGAAAAATACTCTGATGGCCGTCGAGTCATGCATTATAGGACATTATTGCCCTTAAATGCACCGAATGTGATCTGATCAAGTGGTTGATGACATTTGATCGCCACCATTTTCGGGGGAAGTGATAGATTTTATAAGATATTAAATCGTAACGGTTTAGATTGAACATTCGAGAAATCGAGTATGCACTTGCTTTGTAATCCTATACATCGAACTTATTTGGTTATGAACCAAGCTATTATGCTGCAGGATAATGTATGATAGTCACACGATTGCAACACAATTATGACGATCCAAACCGTTCACATTGGTTACATTGCTGTTTTAATCAGTCTCGCCAAAATTGAAGTCTATCGGATATTCAAAGCCTTTTCATCGGAACGTTGATTTGTTGTAAACCAATTTTTTTGTCTCATTCGATCAGGTACCTAATGATAATTAATTTACTTGATTTTTTGTACGGAGGATATAATCACTCTCACGTAAAACGTAGACGGTTCCGATTTGGGAAAAACAACTGGAACGATGCTCTCGTAATGCAATTTTACGAGAAATTTTCACCTTGGTGCATGGTAATACGGTGTGACCAACTACACTTGATAATCCATATGATATATATATGCTACTTGTGGGTATTAGGGCCTGCAAACGCAGCAAACCCCTCTCTCTCTCTAACTCTCTCGATTCTCTCTCTCTCTCTCTCTCTCTCTCTGCGCAACGGTCATCTGATCTCTCTCTCTCTCACTCTGTCTCTCACGGTCTCGCCAGTCACCCCTCACCACCGTACAACCACCACCGGACCACCACCGCACAACCACCACCACTGACCACTCACACTCACTCAGTCACTCTGTCACTCACCGGACCTCCACCACCACCACCAAAGTACCAAATAACAAGACCCTAACCCTAACCCTAAACCTGAACCTAACACTAATCGGCTTATCCTCTCCGATCATCATCATCTTAACCCTAGTCGACGGTCACTACTTACTCAGTACTCTGTACTCACTACCACTCGAAGTTGACGGTCACCACTCCACGGTTAATCGTAACCCTAGATCTATTTTTTATTAGTGAATCTGTGTTTATTAGTGATTATCTGTGTTTAATAGTGATTATCTGTGTTTATTTGTGATTTTCGTGTTTATTTGTCATCTATTACATAAAACCCTAGAGTTTCTGTGTTAACTTAGTGATTATCTGTGTTTATTTGTGATTTTCGTGTTTATTTGTCATCTATTACATAAAACCCTAGAGTTTCTGTGTTTATTTGTGATTTTCGTGTTTATTTGTCATCTATTACATAAAACCCTAGAGTTTCTGTGTTAACTTAGTGATTATCTGTGTTTATTTGTGATTTTCGTGTTTATTTGTCATCTATTACATAAAACCCTAGAGTTTCTGTGTCAACAGTGTTATAATCTATGTTTATTTGTGATTTTCCTGCTTATTTGTCACTGTTTATCATGGATAATCAAGGATTTGACTTTGGTTGTGGGGGTTCACGCCATAACTCACACTCTGGCTCTGATGATGAATCACCACAACCATAATCAAATCCTATATCATCACCACTGGTACATGGTTGTGGAATAGACTCTATGGGTGAAGCTGGTTCAAACGTTGTTGGACCACCTCCAGCGGAACATGTTGCTGGGAAAAGGCAGCGCACTTCATGGGTATGGAAACACTGTGCTATTGTTAATGAGTTCATTAATAAACAGGGGGTTAATGTTGGAGAAAGAGGTGTGTGTAATTATTGTGGAAATGATTATAGTTGCCTTAGTAACAGTGGCACGGGACAAATTACGAGACATCTCAATACCAAACATAAATCGGAAGTAGGGGCAGAGAGTGCATGGGAGATGCATTACTGCTGGCTGCTGGCAAC
The DNA here is from genome assembly GCA_020921065.1 of Vaccinium darrowii. Lineage (NCBI taxonomy): Eukaryota > Viridiplantae > Streptophyta > Magnoliopsida > Ericales > Ericaceae > Vaccinium > Vaccinium darrowii. Next base: position 17,669,752 of record CM037158.1, on the reverse strand, counting down.
TTAATGGTGCATGATCCAGGTGCTATCTATCCTTCTTGATGCTTTTGTTGTGCACTGGTGCTGCTACTTGCTGGGCAGATGGTTCTGTTTTCTGTTACTACTCTTGCTGCCTTGCATGCTTTCATGTTTGTCTTTAGTTGGTGTGGAAAAGTGCAAATTATGACTGCCTTGCATGCTGGATTTGGTTCTTTAATTTTCTGGGCAGTTAGTTATTCAGTTTTCTGGACATTTGGTTATTTAGTTTTGTGGGCAACTTATGATGGCTTAAGCCCTAAGGGGTAAGGCAACATAAAGTTGCCACTTGTTTGGCAACTGCAACTGGGCAACTTCAGTTTTCTCGTTTTGGCTATGATGATAAAATAAACTAAGTGAATTGGGTGGCAACTTATGAAGGCTTTGATGGCAACATAAAGTTACATCCAGTGTGCTAGTGTCCTATATAGATCTGAGCCCATGTGTGTTTTATCTGAGCATTGTACAACAGATTTTGCTTTTAGGGCTATGGAACTAGCATCATCACTTGAGCAAGAAGTAGACGAGACGTAAAAAACAGAAGGAATCATATTAGAACAGGTTTTCTGTGCATTTTGTTTATCAGTTTTCCGTGCAATTGGTGGTTCAGTTTTCTGTGCATTTGGTTATCTAGTTTTCTGGGCAGTCAGGATTCAGTTTTCCGGGAATTTGGTTCTTAAGTTTTCTGAGGATTTGGTTCTTCAATTTTCTGGGCAGTTAGTTATTTAGTTTTCTGGGCATTTGGTATTCATTTTCGTGGACATGCGGTTCTTTTATCTGTGGCTCTGTGCATTTGGTTATTCAGTTTTCTCGGCAGTTCGTTATTTAGTTTTCTGGGCAGGCATTTATTCAGTTTTTTGGACATTTGGTTATTTGGTTTTGTGGGCATTAGCCATTGCCCATTGCCCATTAGGTATTCACTTTTGTGGGCAACTTATGATGGCTTAAGCCCTAAGGGGTAAGGCAACATAAAGTTGCCACTTGTTTGGCAACTGCAAGTCAACCGGGCAACTTCAGTTTTCTGTTTCGGCTATGATGATAAAATAAACTAAGTGAATTGGGTGGCAACTTATGAAGGCTTTGATGGCAACATAAAGTTACATCCATGTGTGCTAGTGTCCTATATAGATCTGAGCCCATGTGTGTTTTATCTGAGCATTGTACAACAGATTTTGCTTTTAGGGCTATGGAACTTCCGAACTAGCATCATCACTTGAGCAGGAAGTAGACGAGACATCAAAAACAGAAGGAATCATATTAGAACAGGTTTTCTGTGCATTTTGTTCATCAGTTTTCTGTGCAATTGGTGGTTCAGTTTTCTGTGCATTTGGTTATCTAGTTTTCTGGGCAGTCAGTATTCAGTTTTCCGGGAATTTGGTTCTTAAGTTTTCTGAGGATTTGATTCTTCAATTTTCTGGGCAGTTAGTTATTTAGTTTTCTGGGCATTTGGTATTCATTTTCGTGGACATGCGGTTCTTTTATCTGTGGCTCTGTGCATTTGGTTATTCAGTTTTCTCGGCAGTTCGTTATTTAGTTTTCTGGGCATTTCGTAATTTAGTTTTATGGGCTACCGATTTTGTGAACTACAGGTGTCCAAGTGCTCAAAAAGGCCGGAGTCGTGAAATTTCTGGTTCACTGATGCTGATACGTGCAACGGAGCCAAGTAGTCAGTAGAGATAGGAAACTAGTAACTTGTAACTTGTTTCAAAATTCCAAGTATATTTGTATTGTATCAAATAACTTGTAACTGTAAGACTTGGAAGTTGTAACTTGAACCGGAGTGAGTCGAGTGACGGAGTTATTTGTATTGCTTTCATTGACCATTTAAAGTTTAAACTAGTAGTGAACCAATATGAGATTTAAGTAATTGATTCAATTGAATAAAATGAGATGTTACTCGTTTGAACTTGGAAAGGTCCTAACGAGGACCTTAGTGTGCACTACTTGTGTTCAAAAGCCCAAACGACTCCGTGCACTATTTACATAATTTTTTTTTGGAAAAGCACTACTTGAATAAAATGACATTACTTGTGCACTACTTGGAAATGAGGACCGTAGACCGTAGTGTTTAGAATAATTGAAAGGCATCGCCGCATCGAGGGCTCGAGGCAAAGTTATCACTCTTAGCCCTTAGGTCACTTGAGCTTTTATCTTTTTGTGATACGCGATTTGGCCGGACCAGGCACGGCACGATTAAGTGAGTTCGCACGACACGACCCGATTAATAAGCGGGTCGGCACGACACGACGCGATTTAAAAAAGTGGGTTGGCACGGCACGATAAGATTAAGTAAGCGGACCGGAATGGCACGACCCGATTAAAAAATGGCATAGCATGGCACGACACGAGTCACATGATTAATTAAGCGGGCCAGCATGACACGACACGATTAAATAAACGGGTCAGCACGGCACGACACAGTCACAAAATGACACGGCACGACACGGCACGAATAAAGAAATTTGGCACAGCACGGCACGATAAAAAAGGCACGGCACGATTAAAAACGGCACGCCACGGCACGATTAAGTAAATGGGCCGGCACGGCACGGCACGGAGCACGGTTGGCACGGCAAAAAAGTGGCACGGCACGTCCCGGTTGGCACGTTTGACACCTCTAGCCACAGCCCATTTGACAGCTCTACTCTCAACCCGCTTCTTCTCCTAAGTTTGTTAAGGCTTACAGCTTATGAACAATCGAAGGAGGATTCCACTCCAACCCAACCCATACAAAAAATTAAAGTGTTTAAAAGCCAAACTTATGGAAGCAAAATATAAACCTATAAAATTTAGAGCCATAATATGTAATTACATAAACTTAATGGATTCTTTAATTAAAAACTAGCTTGAAACAAACTAGGAATCTTTAAGTATGAAATTGAAACATGAAAATACAACTATACAAGGGCCCGTATTAGGTCTCCATTTCGAAGTTTTACTTTGAGTTAGAGGTAGTTATTCAATATGTGTGTTATGGAAATTAAACCCATGTTGATCTTGAAAATTCACAGCCGTTGCCTGGCATTGACAAAGGCCATGCTTCAACACTGACTACATGTTTGAAATTAATTTCTTAATAAGGCAATATATTGCTCATGTTGAGTATAGCGTAGCGGAACAAAGAAAAAATTGTAAGGACCCGTAGTTTTACATTTTTTTTTTTTTCCGGAATAATGTTGGGTAAATGTGAGGAATTGAAATTTGATTAAAAGAGGTCAATATGTAGTGGAAGAATGCACTTAGGTGTGTTTAAGATACATTAGAAAGTTTAGGGGTGTAAGTGTAATAGAGTGAGAGTATATGAGACATTTAAGTTGGCATTTTTTTTACAAAAATCAGCCCTCCTTCTCTGCCACTGCTGCCGACCCACTCTCTCTCTCATTTCCTCCATTCTTGCAAGCTCCAAGCTCCACAAATCCCCTAAACCTCAAGTCCCCTTCATAAACCCACCAAAAATCACCTCCTCTACGCATTTTGAAGCTTGGGTTGCATTGATTTCGCACCGGAAGCACCCATTTCGGGTTGGAGCAATTGGAAGCTAGGGTTTTTCAATTACCCATTCATTTCAAGCAAATTTCTTGAGGTAGGAAGACAAATTCTTCTCCCTCTAGTTGTATTTAGATGATGCATAGCATATACTTGCTCCTTGTTCTCTAATTCCATCTATTTCTTGAATTTCTTCCATAGTGAGTTTATTTGAACTTGATTTTGTGATCTATGGATTGAGCCCTTGATTGATGCTATTGTTGGTTGTTTAGCACTCCTTTGATGTCTATTAATCACTCTACATATTCACTTTTTGGCCTAACACTACACAATTGCATTTGGGTTGAAATTCCACACCCACAAGGGTGAAAATCTGATTGTTTCTGGACAGCATGCTGCTGCCCCTGTTTTTTCCAGATTCTGTCCCCTGTTTTGGGGTGTTTTCGGGCCACCCTTCGATGCCCGTTTGGTCCCCAATCGTCCATATCTCCGTACATTGGCCCTATAACATCATTTTGGACACCGAAACCATCTTGAATTCATGAAATTAACCCTTGGACACGTAAATTAATACTTTTTATGTTTCTCGTATCGGACACGCGCCGGTTGACACATTTTGGCGAAAATGGTGAACATTTGGAACAAATGGGATTTTTGGGAACTTTTGGGAAATAAATGGTTTTGAATTTGACATTATTGAATAAAATGAACTCTAGGGATCACCCGTTTGGTGTCCCTAGCCATGGGTGCACGGAGCCCGCGAAATCCGGCAGGGGTGTACGGAGCCCATGAAATCCGGCAGGGGTGTACGGAGCCCATGAAATCCGGCAGGGGTGCACGGGGCCCATGAAATCCGGCAGAGGGATACTTCCCTATTAAAATGGATGAACATTTTCAGATGAAATACCGGTTTTGATGAATTTGGCTCATTGGGTGAAAATTTGGCTTTGATATGCGAAAATGAAGATTTTGGTAACTCTTTGGATACTTGTAATTGTTTTGGAACACTGTGACACGTCTTGGACACTCGGATACATTCTAGTTACTTCATGGTCATTTGATAGCCTTCCGTTCATTGTTAACCTTGTACATTGGTAGTATCCATGCCCATACTCATCCATTATGCATGTATCATGTTTATGCACCTAGCGGTGGTAGAATAGTTTTCCTACTGGGCTAGTGAGCTCAACCTATCAATTTTCAGGTACACGGCATAGAGCATGAGGTGGATGCTTGGAGTGTGATTGCATGACATTGGAGCACATTCATGCATGAAGTTATTTTCCCATCTTTGTATTTTATTTTTGGAAAGATGGTTTTGTAACTTCCGTATGGTTATCTTTTGACTCTTTGATTAATGTAATAACTCTTAAATTCCATATTCATACTTTGGGATTCGGTTATATTTGGTTGGACTTATGGGCTATTTTTGTGAGAATGTAATATTTGACTTTGACTTCTCTAATGGAAATGATGAGACTTTGACTTCTCCACGTGGATTTAATATATATTTGGTTTGTTAAATTTGAGGGCGTGATAACTTGGCATCAGAGCTTAGGTTCGAATACTTAGGAACCATGGGAAGACATCTTGTCTTAGGGCTCAAAACTTTGCATAAGTTTTCTCATGAAAATCATATTTTCTCATTCATTGTGTGCTTGTATGACATTCATGATCATAACATAGGCATATTGTGACGCATGTGAGTTAATGAGCATAGTGTTGAGTTGTTGCCCGAGTTGGGTTGGCGCAGAGGCTTTGACCTCATTTGAGATAATGTTGGGCCTAATGATCTTTCTTTCTTATATTCTTATTAGAATTATGGCGCCATGGAGAGGTACTAGGCGTGGTGCGACCGCATGGGGTGGTCGGAATGATAGACGTGGTAGGAATGAGCGGGTAAACGATGAGGCTAGTCAACGTGGGGAAGGCCCGGGGGTTTGAAATGAGAGGCGTGAGGAAGAGGTACAACAACCGGGAGTGCAAAACCCACCAAATACCCTTCTAACCGACCTTGTTGCGGCGTTTGCGGCGCATGTGGCTCAAACACCTCGGGCCAATGCTTCAAACCGTGCTATGGAGGTGGTGAGAGAGTTTCGCAAGTTGAACCCTCCTACATTTGATGGGGTTAGTAGTGACCCATTGGTGGCCGATCATTGGTTGTCGGAGATCCGCAAGTTGTTTGAGGTGTTTGATGTAACCGAGGATGCGATGAGGGTGAAGCT